>JALGPX010000008.1:24095-60114 GCA_023515795.1 Amoeboaphelidium occidentale | reverse complement strand
ACTCTGAATAATCATGTCCGCAAAGACTTTTGAACCCTCTTCGTGCCAATAGCATCAGTAAATGAGCATTACCACATCCAAATTCTACTATAGCCGCTTCTTTGCTCGTGTTTTCCGCAAGCCATTCTACCATCGCCCTCTCCGCTTGCTTTCCAAACCATATCTCACCAACATCGCCAAATTCATCAAAATTTTGCACCTCTGTCTTATAGAAATCATCCCAACTACACGAGCTTTAATAGAATTACGAGAATGAGGTTACTATTGTTGCGTGCCAAGGGCTGAAGGTTCAATTGTCACTTCATTACCATCTGCATAATCAACTGTCATTTTGCGTGAAAAGCACAATAAAAGCTTAAATGAAAAGAAGAACATTTAATTTATTGCAAATGGAGTAGTTCTTCGCGGATGCTTCAACGCATAACTTTCTTTGCGTTTTCTGGCCTGTGGAATTTTCTGGGTTGCGTTTTGAAACCGCGATTTTGCGACGAGCATAAAAGCAAGGCAAATCGCGGTTTCACGCTTCTTTTAAATTAAAGCGTACTTGAAATGTCTGGCAAAGATCCATTAGAGAAATTACAAGCATTTACAGAAGGGCATGTAGGCGTATTTTTCTTCATATTACAGTAATATTTTTTAGCTACCAACAACGAGCCAAGCGACAAGATTAGCAGAAACTTTGGCAGAAGATGTTTTACATCACGCTGTTCATGAAGTTCATTTATCACCTGCTGGCGAAAATTTGTTAACGAAAGGCGAGAAGGCTGTCAGATCAGCCAGCGAATTGATGAAGCACTTGAGTCCGGAAGATGAGTTACAAGAAATGTTGTATCAGGCTAAACTTGGCGTATCATCGCTACCTAAAGAGGTTCCGGAAAATGCTGAACAGTTACCGGAAGAGATGAAGATTCACATGAATAATATCGTTGAGACATTGAAGTTGTTTGTTAGATCGCATTCTTTCCGTGTCGTTGTTGGTGAAATTTCAAAGCTTGCGAATGATCTTGGCCGCTATGTTTCTAAGCCACAGGAAGAAGAAGAGAACAAGGAAAATTTAGACAAAGAATGGGATGATATTGTTGGCAGATTAAAACATTTGTTTGGTGATTTAGTTGCGAGAGAAGAATTTGGTACTGCTGTTGAGAATTTGGTAAACATGTGTCAAGTTCCTGATGAATTAAGAGAAAATGTTCATTTACAGAAGGCCCTTCGTTCTGCCAAAAAGTTGTTGGAACATTTGGCTGAAGGATATTCTTTGGATAAATTGTCTGAATTATTTCCAAAGGTTCTTGATGAGTTCAAGTCAGATGAAAGACTTCAGAGATTGTATCATAATGCTCTGCATAACAAAGAGTACGTAGAATCGGAAGGCTTTGACCAGGATGTATTGTACTTGAAAGAATTATCTGATCAGAAATGGTTTGGCAACTTGAACGAGTTCACAGAACAGTTGAACAGTTTTATGGACGCGGTTTCATCAGATAAAGTCTTGCGCGAAAGTTCTACCGCGTGGTCTGATTTCTTGGTCGCAGCGGTACTTGATGAGAATGGGCGTCCAACTTTCAAACCGGAATTGATCTTTGATTTGGCGCAACTGGCTAAATTGTTTGCTGAGAAATTAAAAGTTATTCAAGTGAAGAAATTGATGGATTCCAATGATGAGGCTGATTATGTTTTGGATAATGTGTATATCAATTGTGAGAACTTGTCACCAAAGCTGTTCAATCTGGATATTAATTCCATGCTTGATGTTACAAGAGATACTGAAACTAGAACTAACATTAAGTTGACCTTGTCGAGAATGGAGACACATGCTAACAACGTTCAATTCTGGTACTCCAAGAAAAAGACTCCCAAGATGTCTGACGTTGGCTCTGTTGATTTAACTGTTAATGATTTTGAAGTTATCATTAATTTGGTTCCATCAAGAGGCATCCTTGGTTTGAACAAGATATTCCAGAACGTAAGAACAGACGTTAAAATCAATGAAATGTCCATGAAGTTCCAGGAGTCGCAGCATCAAGTGTTGTACACATTGTTGTATCCATGGGTAAAGGCATATGTTCGTGAATCCATTGAGAATGAATTAGAGGAAAAGATACAAAGTGTTTTATTGGAGCTGGACCATCAAGTGATCAGATTAATTAAAGCTTCAAGAAACATTTACGGAATGCAGAGAGGCGAAACGGAAGAGGAGCAACAATTGCCTGAATGGGGAAGCAGAGCATTCAATGTTGGCCAATGAGAAAACATGTGATAAATGAATAGAAGATATTTTAGAANTGTTTGTAGCATGAAACATGGTCAATAGACCCGTCTTAACTCCCAAAGCCTTTACAATTTGGAAACCCAAATGACTTTTTATTCACAAATATCCGCGATCAAGCTGCCTTCTCGCCAGTCAAGGTGTTGATCAACTCTTGTAGAGGTGCCAATTCCTTCTTATCAATTAAATTGAACTCCTGAACAAAGAAAATGAAATGTTTGAATGAAGTATTCAGGTGCGCTTCCTCACCAAGACTGACAATCTTTGGGAAATGAGCGTGATAGATGTGAGCGTAGATACGGAACAATCGCTTGAAGATGTTCTTGACTTGACTTTGGAATGTCTTTGGGAAAGGAACACCGATTTTAGATGGAAAGATGTTCTCATCGTCCAATTGGTTCTGTACCCACGTCATCAAATAGTCCACATACTCTGGTGCTGATAGCTTGACAGGTTTCTTGAACTGAACTCCATCACTCCAGTGATACTCATACCTACAGAGATCAACACTTCTTTTGAGTAGATAATGCCTACTTTGGTCCGGCATTCATGCATGGACATTCTTGGGGAGTGCAAAATTCTGTGATCGTCCCATACAGCATATTGATCTGATTAAAAAAGTCGACAGCTACATGATATCATCAGATCCAGTTGAAGATATGAATTACTATTTACAGCAAGCCATTCGTTAAGATCCTCTCCTTCAGGCAATGTAACAGCTAACCTCAAGTTCCCTGATCCAAGAGTTGCTTCAGCATATTTTTTCAACTGATACTGCTTCGTGCCCTCAGGAATGTTCTTCTTTGGCTTGAAAGTCTTGTTCTTGTTACTAAAGATAAGTTGAAACGACCTCTAAAGGGTAAAAATCTTACAAAAAGTTCATTGATCACTAACAGGAAAGAGTGATGATTGAAAGCAATCAGGCGATTCGTCAAAATAGCTCATCGTGGAAAATTGGGTTTCTGCAAAGAATGAGCTTTATATTTCTGTTTACAAGTACTTCATAATCAACGTAATTCTTATTCTTGCTGCAGACTCATCAATATCAGCAACCTTCAAGTCCTTCTCCGTGACTACATGTTCTCGCGATCTGTAACCCCAACTCTGAGTAGTTTGATAGCCATTGATCTTGCTTTCAAAGACAGGCTCATAGCTTTTAACTGTTGGGTTGTATAGCTTGAACACGGCACGAGCAGTCTTTCTTCGGTCTGTGTAATACGTGACTGAACGGACAATTTCTGAACCAGTTAATGGATCTGTGACAATTTGGCCAGCAGTGGCACTAGATTCTGATAGAGCAAGTTGATGAATTGTAACACCGTCAGATCTGCGTAAGAATATACCCCATTTCTGTGCAGTTTTCTTACTATCGTCTTCAGATGCAGGGAAACGTTGCAAGAATGCGCTCCACCAAGATCCACCATAAAAGAAAGTACGCGAATAACATCTCTCATTTTCAGCTAAGTCCTTAAACTCTTTGAACTCAACACCGATACGAATAGGAGATGCAATTGCAACTTCTGAAACAGGATTGTTTGGAGGTGTTTTGATACCATCTGAAACTGGAGTAGTTGCGCTTCTTGCCCAAGGATCATCGTCAGAAGCATCAAATGCTTCCTTGTTTTCTGGAGCATTTTCAATCTCTGACTTAAACCTTGTCTGCTTCCATAATGCAGTCATAAGAATAGTTTCAGGAATGAAACCATCATCTTTAACTTCATTCAACTCTTCAAAAGTCATGTGAGAATATATGATTGCATATCTGAAAATTTCCTTGTACATTGCTTCATTGTTTTCAACGCTACCATTCTCAACTGCCTTGCGTTTTAGAATAATGGATTTCGCAAACTTGTAACGAGCAAACTCTGTAGGACACCAGAAAGAGTCTGCCTCAAGAACTCTGCCTAACCAAGACAACGGGATTCTTGTGAAGGCATCTTCCAAACTAGAATAGCCTTCAGTGCAGAGATAATTCAACAAGGCATCTTCGACGTGTTCTGTAATCTGCCCATAATCGCTCTTGTCAACAAAGTCGATGTAATGAAGCAAAGATTCCGAAGGAATTGGATCCATGCTACAGAATTCTGGATAATCTTCCTTTGAGAGAATTCTTTGATGATGTGGAGCAATATGAACAGTAGTAATAAAGGACAGACATAAGTCCACCAATTCCTTCATCATGAAGTGACAAGAAGTTGCCAATAACGAGAGCACATCGTTCGATTTAACTCTGAAAACGCCATCATATTCATCAAAGCTGTCTTCAGTATTGGAAATTACAATCTTGCTTCCGTAAATGTAACGGAAAACAACCTCAACAGCAGGAACTGTAACTCTTTGATCTTCAATCGAAACTGAAATAACGCTAGACTTATTCGATTGAAGTAACTTCTTGAAGAACGGAGCTCTAGAGAGTATTGAGCGGTGCAACTTGTAATCAGTATTCGAGACCTTCAGAGTAACATCAGAAAAATCTCCAGTGGAAAACAACGCGCTAAGATGTTCAGACAAAGCCAAAGTCTGTTCAAACTCAATATTATTATCCTGAGCAGAATTAATCTGGTAGACGACTTCTTTAGCAGACTTTGGAGAAGCAGGCTTAGAATTCTGTTCCTCTGGTTGTTCTTTCATTGCACGTCTTGCTGTACTTCCAGGCGAAACAACTCCAGACTGATCGATAGAATCATTCCTTGTTGAGCTGTTTGAACTTGTAACTGAATCTCTGACTCCTTGAACAGATGGGCGTTTAATGTCTGCAGAATACTGGCGCGAATTCATCATTTGCTGTTGCTGAGGTTGTTGTTGTTGTTGTGGCAATTGCTTTGTTGCTGCATGTATCATTTGATGATGCTGTTGGTGTTGAGAACCTTGCTGTTGCTGAGCATGATACTGCTGATGATGAGCATGATAGTTCATTTGCGGTGGTGGTGCAGATGAAGAGCTGCCATAGTAAACACCACTCTGCATTGGCTGATAGTTTGCATAAGCAGCTTGCGACTTTGAAACAGGAACTGGTGGCATCTGAGCTTTAGCAGAGCCTTCGTAGTCGGTACGCGATCTTTGTCTTCCTCTTTCAGGTTCTTCGTCAACTACTTGGTTGTGCTGCGAAACAGACTCGTACGTTACATGAGCATGATACCCTTTGCTCCTATTCTGAACATTATGGTCGATTTTGGACAAAATATCATCAGTTTCTTCGGCTTGCTCCGTGTGCTTATCTGTTTTGGAGACGAGCCTGGACCAAAATGTTTTGTTCTTGGACGCCATTGAGAAATTGTGGTTGGTGTCACCCTGATTGACAGAGATTCTGTTGGACCTCTAGGGATTGGCCGCCTCTGTAAATGTGTCCGTTATATCAAAGGGCTGACCTGACCTGAATTTTAAACGAAACAGCGCCAGAATTAAGAGCATCGCCACAATCGGCGATGTGCCAAGTTTATACGCCACTTATTAGCCGTCAAGAATATTAAAACACATAGTTTCATGCAGCAATTTTAACTCTGAGAAGCGCTCCATGTCACAATTTGTTGACCCAGACGCCTCACAGTTGCTACGCCATGATCTGCATTTTCCCGGACATTGTATCCTCCTTTTCACCGCGAGATTATTTAAATGACATTCACAAACTCCTTCTTGCTATTACTGTCAGCTACCTGTGTATTATTTGCTTTGAACGTGAATGGTTACGTGATGACGCTTGATGAAAAGCCTCAAACGCCAGCTAAATTCACTTTGGTTATGAAGGAAGTTGTCGAGGGTCTTTCTGAAGAGAACAGGACTTTGAATGTCTTTTACGACTTGGACAACAAGCAGGTCAAGTTAACTGCAGAATACAAAACTGGTCAAGCGATGGTATCAATTGAAAAGAATGACCAGGTGTACAGTTATGTGCGTGGAGACAAGGGTAATGTTACATGCGTTAGAAGTGAAAGCAAGTTCTTCCCTTTTGATATCATGAGAGGTTATTGGTATGATGAAACTATTATGGTTGGTTCTCAGATTGTTGATAAGTATGCCAAGGGTAAACAAACAATCATGTTAGACGCTAGCACGAAGGTCCCTATATTTAGCACCTCCGAAAGAGTAATGTCCGATGACACTGTCTACAAAGTCTACACACACATGCAAATGACCACTGATGTAGATCAAGCTGAATTCAATTTGCCAGAACATGTGCCTTGCTCACCTAGAGGTTCCAAGCCTCCTCAGTGGGCCGAACGTATCCAATTATTGAAGATATTCTAAAAGAATAAAGTAAACGCTCAACTCATACATCTTATCTCATAAATGTCGTGCCTGTTTTGTAAAATCGTTAAAGGAGATATTCCATGCTTTAAACTCTATGAGACTGCAAAGAGCCTAGCCTTTCTTGATATTGGGCCAATAAGTAAAGGTCACGCTTTGGTTATTCCTAAAGAGCACGCTGAGCAAATGCACGAACTGTCTGAAGAGTCATTAGCTGACATTTTACCAGTCGCAAAGAAGATTGCAAAAGCTTTAGGAGCCAAGAATTATAATGTTTTGCAGAATAATGGAAGGCTGGCACATCAGGAAGTAATGCACGTTCATTTTCATGTTATTCCAAAGAACACTGAGCAGGATGGCTTAGGAGTTGGATGGCCGTCTAAGCCAGCTGATATGGAAGCCCTGAAGCAACTGTCTGAAGAATTGAAAGAAAAGTTGCATTAATTCAATAAATCTATTCTTTTTAACTAGATTCTTATGCTCTTCCGTATTGCTCAATAGCAATAGCTTCATCGTCGCGCATCTCCTGTTCAGCTTCTTCCTCTTCTTTCACTAGAACACTTTCTAATTTTGGTTCTTCAGTTTGTAAAACCTGCACAGAAGATCTTCTTTCAATGTTGCGACGTAGACGTACCAAGAACCATCCAATTAAGAACAAGAACCAAAACAATGCAACAGCAATTGTCAAAATTCCAACGTAATCAGGCAAAAATCTGTACAAAGTCCAACGATGGCCCCAGTTAGGAACATCATACACAAAAGATTCTCCCTGTTTGATAGTCATCTGCTGCACCAGTATTCTGTAGAACTGATCAAAAACACCAGAAACGCCATTCTTTGCACAAGTAACATGAGTGAATCCATACTCAACTGCAAGCTGACGATTAATCATTGCGTTGTAAAAGCCAGTTGCTCCCCAAGCTGACGAAGGATGAAGCACAATATCGACTCCTTGAGCATAAAGACTGTCCAAGTCTTTGAAATTGAAATCAATTCCGATTGCAGCACCGATTCTACCATAAGGGGTTTCGGCAATCTTGAGTTCCAAGTCTCCAGGCTCAGTATCTTGTTCACTCTTTGGGATAGGATGCATCTTTTGTTGAGTGAGAGTAATCGTGGCAGGAGATCTCAATTGCGTTGGAGGAGCAATCAATGTGAACATGTTTCTGGTTGTATAACCATCCCTACTAGAGTTCAAAGTAACAGTGTATGCTAAACCCAAGTAGACATCGTAAACTGAACTAATATCTCGAGCTCTCTGTAAGAAAGCGCCTTCTCTACTTTCCTGAATATTCTGCGAGCCTTCTGACCATAGCACAATTTTACTTCTGCTTCCTGTGGTTTGCAAGTGTGTTATAGTGCTATTTAGACTTCCATCAATTAAACAACTGATTTTGACAGTCTGAGGCGCAATTTCAGCCAAAGGATTCTGGAAGAACATTGTTGCATCAGGACCGAAAGTTCTGTAAATTCCACCAAAAGTGAACAACAAAAATGCAATGTACATGGCAACAGTGACAGAGTGAATCCATACAAACTTCAAGTCATCATTCTCAGACTTCAGCTTGCTATGATCAATGCTCTTTGTTTTGATGTTGTCTGGAGGCTGTGGTAAGTAAATTTCACAGTATCTTCTGACAATGTACAGTGAACAAGTCACAAAAAGAGCACTCAAAATACAGCCACCAGCAATACTTCCAACAGCCCATGAGGAAGCCAAAGTTAATTGATCAACATCCAAGAATGCTAAAGCATAACCCCAACTGAAGTAATCACCAATTGGAGATACACGTGAAAGGAAACACCAGAAGCCACTCCACATCATAGGAAAAGCAAAGAATATCTCAATAACAGGAAGCATCAGCTGACAAAAGTCTGCAACAAAGCGATCCAGTAATGCAACGACGATCATGCCAAAGCCCAAAATGAATGCGGTTGGGATCATATAGATCGTGTTAAAATCATTCCAAGGCCAATTCTGAGAGTAAAATCCGGCATAAGCAAAGAATGTTCCGATGGAGACAGCTGGCCATGCAAACACGAGAACTTGCCAAACATGTGGGGTTGAACGCGTGTATCCGATAAACACCAACAGCGCAGGCAAAACAAAAGCAGAAATTGGCTGAAAACCAGGCCCAAATGTAAACAATGCAATTATCGCAAAGAAGCTGAAGGCTTGAATAGGCAGGTGCTCCAAAAATGGTCTGAATTTGCTATCTGATGGTGCGCAATTTGCCAAAATGTTAAATGGCGCCAGTTTTACCAAGCGATTGTAAAACTGCTTCTTGTATGGATTAATTGCGTAGATATTATCTCTATCCTGAGCCTTCTCAGAGGATGCCCCGGGAACATTCTCTGTCATCGTGTGGTGATAATTCAAGAAGAAAGTGGTGAAAGGCAAATTTGTCGATTTTGCATGTCGATCACCAAGTCTTTGTCAGATGGTTGAATTCGCGGTTTCATAAGATTCTGTTGCTCCTTCTGCTCGATGGGCCGCGCGCAGTATTTTTTGAGTTGTTTGGCTTTTGTGGTTTTGTTGTTGTCGCTCTCGCGCTGAAACTTGTCGCATTTGTTTCAACTATGCCGCGTAAGAAAGAAAGCGCAGTAACGCTGAAGGATTTATTGAAACGTGTCAATTCTAAATTATCGCCAATGAAGGTTGCGAATGTAAAAGACCAGGCGAGGCAGGTAATGATTTATCGAAAGGCTTGGTTGAAACATTTAGCATTTACTCATGAATTTGTATGAATCAAAGGTTTAAACGCTCTTCTTGTTGAAACTTATCGTGAAGGGTTCTTTGTTGTGTCAGGAACTTGTGGCTTTGGTCTCAGATCCAAAAGTTACGTTGGCCAGCGTTAAATTCTTTGCTGAAACGCTTGCTGAAGAGTTGGGCTCATGGACAAATCCCAAAGTTGCAAAACAAGAGTATCGCTTGGAGGTGCGCGTTAGCTTACTCAAGATCGTTAAAGCTTTTGTTGAGGCAGGAGCGAAGTGTATGTTTTGATGTGAGCCAGCTGATTTTTGCTTGTTTCGTGTAGTCAAGGCTGAGATTGGTAGCAAGATAATGACTGCTCTGATCAAAATAATTGATGATAAAAGTGCAGAGATACTCTTAAAGAATGCTGCTTGTGAGGTTATTATTGAGTTGCTAACGCATTGCAAAGAGAACAAAGAATTTATGAACAATATTGATTACACGTTTGGTCGTATTGCGTAAGTTTTGCTATAAACCTTGCAAGACTGACTCTCTTTAAAAGATCTTTAATTGCAAAAGCGGTTCAGGTTGCAGGAGATTATGAGTTGCAAACGCTGTTGGTTGAAATATTGTTCCGTGTCTTTCCTCGCACAGACGAGAAGAGGGCACAGTTCGTTCAAGATTGTTTCAAGAACTGGTCTGAGAATGCAATTTATGCCTTTGCGTCTCTAAGTAGCTCTGCATTCGGAAAAGGTTGTCGTGAGTGTTTGAATGTTATTAATTGCAACGATGGTTTGAGGAAATCTGTAGATCACAGACCTTTCTCCTTCATCGCTGCAAAAGTTGCTTATGAAGGATCCAGCAAGGTTGAGCTCAGTCCTGACAGAACAATTGCTGATCACTTTTATGTTGACTTCAATAAGAATTCCATTAGTTTGATTTACAGTAGTAAAGATGGCGATCCTTCAATTGTTAGCTTGTTGTACGAGAACATTCGTGGTTACAAGATTGAAACACCAGATGGGAATGATTTGATACGTTTATCTCTTCATTTGAAGTACCCCATAGAAGGATTTCAAGTTCAAAGCATGGGTAAGGATGTTGGTGATGTTCAGTATTTCTTTGTTGTGTCTGGTTTGAAGTCTTGGAATGGTAAGCAGAAGATTTCTGCAGGTGAAGTCAGGGACTTGCTGGCCCATCATAAAGTGGTAAGGTTAAAAGGTCAAATGTTTTAATTCTGTTTTAGCAAAAGTTCAAGACTTCAATTTCTGTTGCAAATATTGACTGCAGTCTGAAGCGCTATGCATCAACGAATGAGCAGATCGAAGCCATGTTGAGTGCTTTGCCGAAATCTGAAAGTTCTCCTTCTGAAAAAGCTCCACAAAAGGTCCTTAGCACTGACAAAGTTGAAGAGAAGGAGGACCAGAATGATGCTCAATTATCTGCTGATTCGATGAAAGTGAACTATGATGAGAAGTCACAGTACATTACGAGAGACATTGAGAAGGAAGTATCTCGAATTGTTAAGGAGAAGAAAATGTTGAAATCTGTAAAGTATTCAGCGAAAAAGCGCAAAGTTGTTGATGAAGTTCCAGAGACCACAACTGTCACAACAAAGAGAGGGCGAAAGAAAACAAAGTCGGCCAAAGAAGCAACGGAGAATCAGAATGCTGTTAAAAATGCAATGAACCCAAAAGAAGTCATCGAAGAATCGAAGATTTCTGCAGAAGCGATCTATGAGCAGCCTGCCTTACCTGAAACCAAACAAGTCGAGAAGGATGATTTACCTCCAGCCGAAGAGAATGTTCCCTCTGTAGCTTCTATTGAATTTGCTGTTCCTCGTGTTCCCTTGAAAGCGAAGCATGCCACAAGAACAGCAGAAATGTTAGTTCAAATTCCCAAAGTGGGTGATGAGCAAACTACGCCTGCAGTTGCTGCTATGAGACCAATGTATGATACTTCGCTCTCTTCACATGAAAACAGCAAGTTTGAAGACTTCTTGAAGACTATCAATAAGAACGATAGAAGAACAAGTGGTTCTTCCAGTGTGTTTGGAAACACCTCAATGCTTAATGAACTTGGCTCGAATTCCAAAGTTCTGGGATTTGAATGGCCTTCATCAAAGTTTTCATTGACCAACAAAGGTTCTCCATTTGCGATTAATTCGCCTATTGTTACAAGTGCATTAAGACCGCAAGACAGCCATTCAATGGAAACGTTGTTTGCTAATCTAGGTCACTTGATTACAACTGAAGAAACTGAAACGCGCTCAAAAATTATGCAAAGCTTAAATGTTCAACTTGCCAATGTTAAAACTGCATTGTTGAATCATGTTGTTAACTTGAAAATGGCTCGTCTAAAAAAAGAAATGCAACTGAAGGAAGCTGTTAATATCGTGTATGCCCAAAACAAGAAGATCATTGCTATGGCTGAAACCTTGAGATCATAAATCAATTGCTTTAATTGTTCCACTTCTTATTCGTCCATGTTGCAATCAATCACCAACCAATAGGAGTTGACCATCCACGCCGTAACAATTGATCGCATGTACCATCAAATTTCCTTCATTTCTAATCTAAATTTCCACAATATCATGTTTCAAGAATCGAAATCTTCTCCAGAACTTGCCCCGCTCGTGAGCAGCTTTGATGATGATGGCGACGAGTTCACACAAGTGCAGCGCGAAATTGTTGGACTGAAACGACATTTAATTCCAAAGGGTTCCAAACTCCATGCGCATAAAGTGAATGGTGATCTAGTATATTCCAGTCACATGTACGTTCTGGTTCAGGAAGGTAACGCAAAAGCTTGGCGTAAAAGAGTGTGCAGATTTGACGGAAGATACTTGACATGGTTGAAGCCAAAAAAGTGCGAATTCTCCGACGAAAAGCCATTAATGACATCTACCGCTACTGGAAGATATTACCCGACTACATCATTCACCCCTGCTCCCATGATCGATAGCTCTGTGCTTGCGACACCTGTTGATCAAATGGAACTGCTGCTAGCAAAACCAGGATCCTTGGTCCCTGCAAAGTACTTTCAACTTCCTCTATTTACTTTGGATGTAAAGGATATTGAGAATTTGGCTCTCTTGTCACGCCCTCGTCCTGAGTTTCCTTTGCAACATATCCTTGGTCTGGATGCAGATCCTCGTACAATTATCAAGAACGTGCTGGTAATTCAAACCAAAACAAAGAACTACTTCTTAAGAATGAAAAGTGCAACAATGTTCGATTCGTGGTTGTTCACGCTCATCAATTCAATGAGGTATCTGGCATGCAGTCCTGCGTTAGATATTGTTGATACAAGAGCTTCTACTAACATCAAGAAGCTGGATGAAATTCACGCAGAGGTTGAGAAAGATCAAGTTTCTTGTATTGAAGCTGATATGGATGAAGAAGAGTCAAGAAATGTGTTTATTGATCAGTTAAAGAATGACGATTCGGAAGAAACTAAGCGCCAAGGTTTTCTTGCTGGCTCAGGAACATTCAAGCTCCTTATTGAGGAAATGAACAAGATTGGAAACTCAGAGAGAGACATGACTGCTGAGACTATCTCTGCGTTTGCTTCGCCGACAGTAGAGAAACACGATGGTTTTAGAGCACCGCGATTCTTCAATAATCAGAAAATGTTGGTCGCTCCAACATATTCTGGACCTGTTATAGGCCAATTATCTGAGAGATTTCCTCCTCAAAGAGCGGTCGATTCTGATATTTACAATGCTGATTTAGTCAATGAGTACGCAAACTTGAAGTCTGATATTGATCTGAATAGCCAAATCGAAACCGAGGATACAGGCAATCCTCAACGCATAGTTGTTGACAGAAAGCTGAGTTTGAACATGAATGATTCTGAGGAAGCTTTGGTAACAACTCTTGCTGCTCATGTCGATAAGGCGCTTAGTCTTGACACAAATCGAGACGCTTCCTATATTCCTGGCTTGAGTGCAACACCTACCCCAACTGCAACTACACCACCGCAAGCTGATTTGCTCAAGACTCCTTCTTTGCTATCAGCAGGAAGTCCAATTATCGAATCTCCCTCAGCAAGAAAACCAAGCATAATCAAAATTGACTCTGTTATAAAGAGATCTTTGAGTCAACAAGGAGTGCTAGGTTACGTCAGGAAGAAGAAGAATAGCAGCAGTGAGTCTGTAAATGTTGAAGTCATTTTCGACGAAGACATGGCAGAAATTTACTATGATCTAGCTAAAAGATTGCACTAAGTAATAAACTACTAAACCATCTGATAAGAACTAGTTAGCAAAGGCCAAAGAGGATGTAGAAATCACAATATGAAAGCAGAGGAAGAACTCGAAAAGAGATCCAAGAGGTTTACTTTTAACACATTGATTATTGAGGAAGAAACAGATTGTATGAATTTCCGAACTTTTGTAAAAGCTCACCGTTAATACGATAAACAGACTTTGCTCCAGACTTCTTCATTGAGTTCTTATTATGAATTGTATTGTCAATCGTTACGAAAACAAACTTGACATTATTTTTCAATGCCTCTGTCCATTTGTCCGATGTTCCAAGCTTCACTAGATCAGGATAAGGGGATGTTTCACAATAGTATTCCAGTACAGATTTTCCTGAATTGCCTACTTTAATTTTAAATACGTCTGCAGCGCTGGTTCCGTGTTTGGTGTATGCTTCGAGGAATATTGATATTAAGAAGAGCTTACCTCCAGAATAAATGACCAAATCCGCAACGGGATGTCCTTTGTAACAAACGATCATAGTATTCTTCAAAGACTCTTTGTTAGGAAGTGGTTGATCTCGTTCTTGTAGGAAGTGTTGGCTGACATTGATTGTCAATGTCGAAGCGTTTTCCTCTGTCCCATCCAAGCGCCGTACAAGAAAGTCCATAACGTTATTTTGTAAAAACCCCAACTTTACAAAGAGCTCAAAAGCAACCCATTTGGCATATGAATTAGCAAGTAAAAAAATAATTTGATCACTTTGAGTTTTTACAACATTGTACATTGCAGTCAGTACATCTGCAGCAATAGGCCTAGGCAGACCATCTGGACCCAACGCAAATAGACCAGAATCTATCCAAGGGCTGGAATATGACATCAAATTGTCGTACTTGTTGATCACTACCAAGGCAGCAAATTCAATATCCTCCGTCTCTCTATGGCGACTGGTCACAGTTTCCACTTTTGCTTCAAAGTATTTCCTATTAATGTTGCTTACATTGAAAGTATTGATATCTTTCCATTCTTTGTAGCCTTTAACTTTAAGCTCTTCATACTCTAGTTTCACTGAAACCAACAGCCGAGGAACAAACCCTGTGAGCTTATGTAACGAGTCATTGGATAATGATGTTTCTGGGGGTATCAAGCCTCTTTGACGGTAATTACCAACGATAGCCAACCATTCTTGTTCTGCGAGCAATTCAAGTCTTCTTTCAGCCAAGGCTGCTTCGTAATCAGTAAACATTCCAGACTTATGTAAATCAAAGGAAGATGACACTGCAAGTAATGAATAGCCCCAAACAAGCTCAAACTTGTTGTACTTGTCGAAAAGACTTTTCAATAATGGTTGAGTAATACCACCACTAGGCTGCAAGCAATTCCACTGATCAATTCCAATGAACACAGGGACACCACAATCGTAAATCCTGAGGAAGACCTCACGCAGATTCTCACAAGCTTTTGAACTGTCTTGCTTTCCTTCCTTGATCAATGCCAGGATTTCATCCAACTTTGTTGAGCTTCCAGCCAATTGCTCGTTTGCACGATGGATAATTGTCAAAATGTTTCTCGCAACCAATTCATCAGGCATATCGTGAAATTTTGAGGTCATTCCGATGTACACCACAAACCATTTCTTCGACTTAATACAATCATTTGCACATAAATACAATAACAACGACTTTCCAACTCCCGCAGGACCAGTGAGCACCTTCTTATCGTTGCGCACAGCGCTTTCTGGAAGGTCGCAAATTTCCTGCACGGAACTTCTAACGTCCTGGAATAATTGCCGGGATAGAATATTCAGTTTTCTTTCTGGCCCTAAGTCCATTTTAATAGATTCCGGTATTGGTTGCAGTGCCCCTAGCAATTCAACTTCCTCAAAGTTCGCAACGAATGCCATTTAATGCAATTGAACAAGAGGAAATGTACAGAGAGATTTTCTCTTCACTCGCTCGATGACTCATCCTCTCGATGTTGTTTCAACTGTTCTGTTATAACATGCTCAATTTGAGGCCAATAGCTTCACATGTAAGCGCTCCTAGTTGAACCCAAGATATGCAATTACACTAATTTATTATTTCAATAGAATACAGAGATAATCAAACCATAAACACATCTTACTTAGGCAATTTTCCATTTACGGATTTCTCTAAACTTATGCGGCACGCCAAGTATGTCGCTTTTATGATCAACTTCATACAACACAACGTACCAGCCAACATTCTTGTCAGCGAGAATTTGGAAATCTTGAGATAATTTGATAAGAAAATCCATCTCATTTTCATTTAATTCTTCAACCAAAGAGCCATCGTCATGATACAACGAGTTAGGTCTAATGTACGCGAGCGAAATATGGTCCATAGGCTTCGGCCTAATAAAGAATGTGTCAAACTTGCTCCTAAGCTCAACAGAATCAGTAACACCATGATGAGTTTCCAGAAACGTTTTCATGCGCTGATCCATGTGCTTCTGAAACCGTGCTACAATGTCTTTTAACTCAGCTGGTGCATCGACCTTCACCGAGAGTGACCGTGGCTTCTGTTTCGTGTGGAAATCACACAATTTTGGAATATTAGACATGGCCGATGTTGAAACCATTAACTCTTCCAGAACAGTCAACATTTCCTGATGCCAAAAGCCGTTTCCGTGTATCGGAAGATCAAAGAAACCTGTCATAGAACAATGAGGATGGTACATCTGAGCCTCATTATGCCCAAACCTCGCTTTAGACTCAGAATAGAACTTGATTACGTTCTCATAGAACTTTGACTCTCTTGAAGGTTCCAAGTACAGTATATACTTCTTGGCGGCGATCCCCAAATACTGCGGACTTAGTGGCGACGATACAGGCAGAGCCAGCTGCTTCCCATGGCCCATAGATGTATTGATCTTTGGTCGATTTGATTTGCCTGGAGCGACTAGTGGTACTGTTGGTGCGGTATTCTTGCGATCATTTTGACCAGACGAGTTGTAATGTAACTTTAATGGAGACGGTTCAGATAAACGTAACTCGGCGCTATTGAAGCCATACTTATCCATCGAACGGAAAAGGAAATGCACGAATGACTGCATTTTCTAAAAATAGGTAACGCCTGATACACAAAGTTACACACTGCGCGATTATCGATGCCAACATGATTCTTTCAATTTTCAACCGCCCAGCACACATCACGTGATCTTCAAAATCAGCCAAGAAACGATTAATGCCTTTATTTCTTGTGTCTAACGACAATGTACCTGAGCCCAATATAGCTTAGCACTTGAAAAATGATGATCATGCCAGTTAGAATGACCAAATTGTTCCTGATCGAGACGTTGTTATACCCAATAGATTCCAATAACTGCTGTCCATTTCTGTAAAGACAAGGAATATCTGCTTTTACAGTAGAGTTATTAGGGTTAAAAATTGACAAAATAGACGAGGGATTTGTCGCAACTGCGGTCGAGTTTCCTTGCTGGCCCAAAGTTCTTGCGCACGTAAAGTTCAAGCCAGTAAGTCCATTAACACTAAGAATCTCATTCGAATACTTGACAAAATTCATGTACGGAAGCCAAATTAAATATCTTGGAAAGTTGTTCAGTGTAATCAAAAATCCACCGGAAAGCAACGAAATACCAAGAACCAAGGGACAGACAACGTTTGCCATTTCCAGATTAGGAGTCAGCACAGACACAAACATTCCTAATCCTTGACCAACAAGCATTGAGAGCAATAGTACCAACATAAACAGTCCAAAGTTCTGCCAATAGAATACTGGATACTGGAATCCAACCATAAAGTAAGTGATGACACCGAATAGAATAGGCGAAACTATTTGAAATGGGAGCTCTGCAAACAGCTTCGAGAAGAAATAAGATTTACAATCATACAATGAGCTAAAATACTCTCTACGGAATACAAGCCGCTCCCATCCTTGAAAGAGCATCAAGACAGAAATAAATCCAAGCAAGCCCTGCTGTAAAGACAGGAAGAACAAAACTCCTCTTCTGTCTAAAGCTGCTTTTTGATCAAACCTTTGTCCAAGACCATAGTAAATCATGCCAATAACCAAAGCAACCACTATGGACTGTAAAATTCTTGAAAAAGTCGCAGCGCGATTTCTCGAGAATTCTAAAAAGTGCCTTCTGAACAAGACAGCGAATGTACCAAAGAATCCAGCATTTGACGAAGTAGATGTTGGATCAACAAGGAACTGAGACAGATTGTTCCTCAAACTCAATGAAAGAAGGGAATTCTTTGATTTTTCTGTAACATTACTATAGTCTGGATTCTGGTTTGCCTCATCAACGACTAATGTTGGAGATTCCCTTCCCTGCAGCGATTCTGATTCATTCTTCTGGCATAAACTACTGAGTAGGTATGACTGAATTATAAACTCAGTTTGTCCTTCTGGACTCCATTCGTTTCCGCTTTCACCCTCGGTTGTTGCAACTGCATCTTCTGTAACTGCAGCTGGTTTCTCCTTCTTCTTCCTTTTCCATTTGCGTTTCTTCTCTTTCTTGTCCGGTTTCTTGTAAGTATCAACAAGATCAACAAAATGATCACTAGGAGTAGTTTGAGCATCACATTCAAAACCAAGATTATCAAAATAATCTACAGCTTCATCTCTTCCAGGCCCAAAATACACTGGACGTCCTCCTTTCGCTAATAACAAAATCTTATCAAATAATTCATAAATACGTCTCTGTGGTTGATGAATGGTGACTATAACAATTTTGCCTTGATCAGCCAACTTGCGTAATAGTTGCATAATTTGCAATGCCGTTTTGCTATCAAGTCCCGTGGTTGGCTCATCCAAAAGAATAACCCTAGGATTTGATATCAACTCTATACCAATAGAAAGTCTCTTTGCTTCTCCGCCTGAAATACCACGGAACGAATTTCTACCAACTTGAGTATTAGCACAACGCATTAAACCCAGTTCTTTGATAAGTTGATCAACGCGCTCTTCAGCAACAGAGCTATCGTTTGAGCCAAAGCGTAACTTATAAACAAAAAGTAATGTTTCTCGAACAGTTAAATGCTCGTGCAATGTGTCGTCCTGCCACACATAGCCAAAACATTCTCTACTGATCTCTTCAGTGACAGGGACATCATTAACGGTCAATGCACCCTCAACCATTTTCATGTTGACCCTATTCGATAAAACGTCCAAGAACGTGGATTTTCCAGCCCCACTAGAACCCATCACAGCTACCAACTCGCCAGGCACAATACGACCTGATATACCATCAAGAAGCTTTTTCGGAGCGAGCTTCTTATGAAACCAACCAAAACACGACTTGGCATAAGAGCTAGGCGTAGTACTTGTCATTATTGAGAAGCTAAGCTTGTTGAACTTTAATGTCATTGGGACCCATCGTTCTTTCGTATGTTTCTTGTCTTCATCGAGGCCTGGTGTCGATGCAATATCGTCAACCACAATAGAAGTATCCAGAACAGAGTCAAAAGAAGTATCCGCCATATCATCACCATTTGCAGCAGCCTGAGAAATATCTTGATCAATGTGAGATAAGTCCTTTAATTCTAAACCGCGTGCCTCCCCATCATCATTACCATCTTCGCGTGGGTTAAAAGGGAACGAGCTGTAATCTTCGTCAACAACACGAACGGTACGCCACTCTGAAGACGGGCCTGATATTGTTCTTGAATGTTCCTCGCTGTCTGAATTTTGCGCCATCGCGGCTTCTGGTTGTCTGAAAGAAAATTGCGCCACATTTGTAATCGGACATGAGAACATCTGCAACGAAATTAAATCTATTGAGTATGATCAAACATGGTCTCTTATTTACGTAGCTTTGTTGGTCGGTAGAACCGTTTCATCTACCAGAATTCTGTATTGTCTGTGATTATCGTTAGAATTGTTATGTTTATGCGACCGAATTAAATTGTAAATCAATATTCCTGTAACGGTAATTACCAGGCCTAACCACTTCATTGGAGTCATAGCATCCTTGTAAACAATCATTGCAACAAAAATCGTTAGAAGTTCTTTGCAGATTCCAGCGATACAAAGAGTAACAACAGAGGTTGCTGATATCAAGGAGAACTCCGACATTGTCATAAAAAATGCAAGTACTCCACCAAGTGACATTAAACCAAACAAGATGGCTGGCTTTGTCTCGTGATGGAAATACTCGTCAGATGCGACTTGACTTTCTACAATATCCCTAGTATGAATAGACTGAAACAGACTAGCATGTCCGCTCTCAAATAACAATGACATGCATAGCAGAGCCACAAACATTATTGGTGAAAGGTAATAGATTGTGATGACAGGGTGATCAAGCCCTAGAGTTTTCTTTTGTAACACAACTTGAGTGAGAACCCATCGCAGGCCACTGATCGCGGTGGCCAGCGTTATAATTGCCAGGCCTGTGTAGTTTAAATCGATTTCTCCAGAGAAAGTTATAGCTGCTCCTGAAACAATCAGGATGATGATCATGAAGTGCGATATGCTCGGTCTCTCTAGCCCAAAAATGAAAGCAAATATGAGTGCCCATAAGCTAACTGTGCTTTTGACCATGGTATACATTGATAGTGATATGAACCTTAGAGATGCATTCGATAGACCAATATCCAGCGCTGAAGTGATTGCTACTGGGAAAATCCGTAAGAAATATACTTTGGGCGATATCGTGGATAACTTATGAGATGAACCTTCAAATATCCCTCGGAAAAGTAATTTAAAACATATCGCTGCCAAGATCCAGTTCATTGCTGAATGTATTGAAGATGTTAGTAATGGAAACGGTATGTTCATAAGTTCATGACTGACCATGTGCTTGTTCAAAACACTCAGACAGGTCGCAAAAAAGTACCAGCCAAATATGTACAATCCGTTTAGAAGAATAGACATATCTATTTCCAAAATCTTTGAGAGGAAAGTGAAACAAAGTTGTTTGATCAAACAGATCTTGTCACAGATTCTATTCAAGTTACTGAAGATTAATGAAGATTAAGATTTTCTACGATATCTTCTAGCTCCTTGATCTTTCGTATCTTGTCCAGCTCATTGACATTTAAGAAACCCGAAGAGTCTTCTTTATCGTTATCAATCTTCACAGCTCGAGAACGCTTCATCTTCTCGTAGTCGTAATTATCCGTATTCATCAGGTGCCAATACAAATCATCTACGAAAGGAATGGAATCGACTTCTTGTCTTGACTTGATAGAATCTGCGCTGTACTTTATCAAATCCTTGAATTCATCGTGATGAGATAGCTCATCAAAAAAGAACGCTAGAAACTGAATACAATGTTGTTCTAAACGATCAATATGAAGGTCCATAGCTGCTCTTGTAATTTCAAAAATAGAAACATCCATGTCAACAGTACTTGGTCGCAGCCTGCCATCAAAGACAGTATTTCTGGATTGTTCCGTAAAAGAGCTCAACAATCCACACAGAACAACAACGCTCAATGATTTCAGTTTATCCAAAAGCAGCATATCACTAACAAACAAAAGATCATACGCTGAAGATATCTTCTCTGAGGGTATTGAAACGCGATCTGAATACACGTATTCCATGACCAACTTGAAGGTATCAGCGGTTAGTTGGTCATCAATGTCGTTCATGTTCACAATCGGCAAAGTAGGCAATGAGTTCTTTTCAGAAGATACATTTTCAAAGCCTTCCAAATCACCAA
This sequence comes from Amoeboaphelidium occidentale, assembly GCA_023515795.1. Lineage (NCBI taxonomy): Eukaryota > Fungi > Aphelidiomycota > Aphelidea > Amoeboaphelidium > Amoeboaphelidium occidentale. The sequence goes on along the minus strand of JALGPX010000008.1, from coordinate 39,051 downwards.
TAGGACTGAAATTACTACTAAACATTGCCTGAAAGTATTCAGACTGACCTGTTAGCACAGATTTGTGAGCAGGAAAGAAGAAATTGCCAATTTTTAGGATAACATCCGCAAAAACAGAGCTAGATAGCGACATAACTGTGAGGTGTGTTCTGTTGTCTGATAAAGGTTTGATTAATTTAGCCATATCGTCTTGCACAGATTCTAGACCAACGTGAGCGCCTTGTCTCGTATACCGTAAAGATCTTGAATTGCCTGAGTTATCAAAAGGATCATCTGTGAGTTCCATCATGCTTCTTATGGAGGACTCCAAAGCAACTAATTTCCATGATTTACACATGATCAGAAGGTCATTTAATTCCTCTGCTCCAACATTCTTGCCATTTGAACCCAATAGACCAAACTCAATTCGTCCCAAGTACATCCACATCAAAACCAGTTTAAAGCATGACACCCGGAAGCGTCTATGATTAACATTAATAACACTCTGATTTCTCCATCTCCTCAAGAATTCTCTGCGAAAGTACGGACTGCGGGTTGCCATCACGCAGCGATGTGCATTGATTTCATATAATCTGTCCTCCTTACGATCATACACTCTGAAAGTGACGTCATGAAAATACTCATCAGCCCTGTAGTACAGCTTGTACATGAAAGCTGCGTATGGCTGTAAATTATCCACAGCCTTTGTGAAGTTGTAAGTTTTGAGCATGGAACGTATTTCGTCAGTAAGAGCACCGTAAAGACACCTCTCAGCTTCAAATGTGTTCGGCTCACAACGAGCTCCATTCTCCAGTAGATAAGTTACCAGATTCTTATGACCACAAAGACAACTGTAATACAAGGGAGAACTATCCCAACAATCTCTTCGGTTCAGAGGTACCTTTTCCACTTCAACAAGATATCTGACCTTATCAAGACGTCCAGCTCTTGTAGCTTCACACAGTGAATAAAACAAAATCGCTTTCTTTTCATCTTCATCGTTTGAGTTCATGTCCAAACCATACAACAAATCATCACTGCCTGATCTTGGACTATCACTCATGAAAGGGTTCTGAACAAGCGAAGTATCAGGCGGAATTTCAATAAACTTCATAGTTGACTAAGAGAGAGAAGAGCACACAGAAATATCAGAGTTGGAACATGATATCATACTCGCAAGTTTCTGATTGAAAGCATGCTGTCACGTGATCATGCAATCAAACATTCCACGAAGGTCAAGAGGGCAGAGCAAAGCTGGACGGGTAGACTGCCGGTCTCCGAGGGCTTATTATGATATCAACGAAATAATCGCTGATTTAGAGATTACCAGACTCAAAAACGTTGAAACCGCTAAGCCACGGAAAGATTCGAATCTTCAAGAAATGTCGCTGGCAGTTGCGATGCCAACAAAAATGCAATTAGAGCCTTACAAAGAAGACGAGATTTTCTTGTCGGAGAGCGCAAAGAATATAATCTTGGAGAATTTAAAGTTGCTGGAGGAAGCAAGCAATACAAGAATCCGTTACGACGATGATCAGAACTGTTTACGCATACTCGGACCATCAAGCGGCTTATCATATGTTCGCGTAGCTGTGCAACAAGTCCTGTACAAGAAAGAAGATGAAGCTGTCGAGTTCCAAATATTGCCTGTGGCGCTTCTGGGAGCATTCATAGGAACGAATGGTTGTGAATTGCAAGAGCTCGAGATTTGGAGCGGGGCAAAGTGTACCGTTGAAAGCAGGTGCTCTCTATTTGGTTTGCTATACATCAGAGGTTCATTCGAGGCTAGACTGAAGGCAAAGATTTTACTTGGCGATCGTTTGAAGTATTCGCTGGAAGATACTCGAACAGAGCGCATACGCATTCCTAGCTCTGCAGTTTCAAAGTTAATTGGTAAAGGAGGATGCACAATCAAGCGTATCAATGCTCAAAGTGGTGCTGTGTGCGAGATCGACGAGGAAACAACTGCTGCGTTTGTTAATATCAAGGGAAACGGTAAAGAAAGACAAAAGGCAAGATTTCTTATTGAGCAAGAACTACGCCAGCTGCTTGAAAACCACATGGCGAATGGTCCACAGGTTTCGCATTTGATATTTTCCCGACCATTTCCATCGAAGGCCGTTATTGATATCAGCTACTTTAAAAAAATTGATGCGCACCTGTTGGGTGTCATAGCAGATCTGGATGATACCAGGACTGAGGAAGAAGTCCAAAAGAGCTCTTCCGGAAATTTCTTGAATTGCATTTCTTTCAATTGGATGACAAGCACGATGGCGTTCTGCAGGAAACCTCAAATGGAGTTGCTATCTGAACTCTTGGGTACAATTACAAAGTTCGCAGAATTGGCTTCTGAAAGGCGTTTTTCTGGTTTGCGTGTAGAATTGTCATTTGGAAAGCAGGCATTCAGGTTGGAACGAGGAAGTCATTTGCCTTCACAGTTTCAGTTGCCTGATGCCTGTTTGAGGCCTTACAGCAAATTTATGTCAGATGTATTTTCAGGTTCAAGATTTCATGATAAACTTAGTGGAGATGTAATGCGCAACACAGAGAGTTTCTTGAAGGAAGAAGGATACGAAAAGAGGTCAAAACATTCCCAGATTCCAATCGATGTCTACTGGAAAGACTTGGAGACCAAAGACAAGGTTATGACTAAAATTCACGCAGACAAGAATGGAGATGTAGCTGTCGTCGGTGTTTTGTCGAAAAAGTTTAAGCCTATCGTTGTTACGTTCATGCATCCAAATAATATGTTTGACTTTAGAATCAGAGTCACTGCAAAGTATGAATGTAATGCGAATGAAGTTCCAGAGAAAATAATGTCCATTTGCGACTCTATGCGGGTCAAAGTCGAAGCTGGACAAGTGAATTTGGATTATCCTGTCATGTGCAATGTCACGGATTCTTGTTTCAGAGTCAAACAAAAATCACACTATTACAAAGAATCCATCAAAGCTAGTTTGCAAAGAGTATACCAGTCGCACACTTACATTGATGAGCCGGCACACTTGAAGGCTCAAGATGAGCATATATCGCAGAAGACAAAGACAGTAGTTAGCCATGAATTGTCTTTGAAAAATAAGAAGTTGAATAAGCTGTTAGAAAGCTTCATGTTTGGATATGAAACTAGCCGTTCTGGAAAATTAAGAGAAGTTTCATCTGCAAAGTCCACAGATAATGCATCATCGTACTCTGGCTCAACCAAATCACATTTCACACATGAAAGAAGTTTGAAGAATGATATCGCATTTGAATTACAAAACCTATTGCGCGCTGGAGACAAAATTTGTAGTGGGGTCGATTTCCAATTATGAGCACAAGCAAAAACGATATATTTACTAAATGACAAAGATTACAAGAAGTATTGATTTTCTGCCCGTTCCTAAGAATTAATTCAGACATATGAGAACTTACCGCATTTTCTGGTGAAGCGTTCCCCTTCGTTTCATTGCTTTCTCGCAAATTCTCTGGAGCAGCATCGAATACATTGAAGAATCGTTTCAATGTTGGTGCAGGCCCAATCTCTAAAACACTTGCTAAATTTCCGCATCTGTAACAATAATTCGGAGCACTCCATACAGTAGAAAGCTTTTCATCAAAGAGTACTTGGTAACCTTCCATGCACAACTGATGAGCCCTGAGAATATGATCTACTTGATTTGCTTCACAAAAGAATCGAACGACATCAGAACCATATGTGTAACCAGCCCCTCTAAAAATTAAACGCATAAAAATTTGAAAGGTACCGAGGGCTCATTGCAAAATCTTCCTTCTCTGCGTCAGGATCACTCCACATTAAATCAGCTATTGGACCTTCATGAGGTATTTCTACAAACTTGAGCACAAAACAAGAATTCCTTCATATACCTTTAAATCTATCCAAAACTTTGATTTGATTAATGCATGATATCGAAGGCGATAATCCTCCATGTGTGCAGAACAACGAGTTATCAATAATTACCGAGAGCGTCATATAATCAAACATGTCTGTAAAGTACTGCCACACCTTAACACTTCCGTACTTACGCATGCACTCATTATAAAAACCATAAACTTGCGTAACAGCTCTCGACTCATGATTACCTCGAAGCAGCGTCACTCTGTGTGGATATCTTAGCTTGAGACAAGCCAAAAGCGTCATCGTCTCGACACTGTGAAAGCCTCGATCGACGTAGTCTCCAAGGAACAGATAATTTGTATCAGGCGCAAAGCCGCCAATTCGAAATATCTCCACAACATCATAGAACTGTCCATGCACATCCCCAACAACTGTTACAGGCGCTTGGATGTGAAGCACATTAGATTCCTGTGCCATAACTTCTTTAAGCTTCTCACATATTTCCTTAATGGTCTCCTCTGGAAGTATTTCTCTCTTTTCAATTAAGTTCGCAATGTAACTGTCCAGCTGAAGCATCTTATGAAGGATTAAAGCGGTTTATTGGACACGTTACGGACACAAAACAACAGAAGTTGATCAAGAAACCTCTTCATCTTCTGCACTGCTGCTAAATATTTCAATAAACTGCTTCTCCTGCTCTTCTTCTGATGGTGCACCATCCGCCCTCTGTTCCTGTGGCAGATTTAGCGAGGGCACACTCTGCTTTCCGTATTCATTCACCTTATCACTCGTTGCTTTTATCTTCACAGCGAATTCCTTTAGACTATTAACGCCTAAATATCGCGAAACTCCGTAGCCAATTATGAACGCAGTCGATAAACACAGAGCTGTCCCATAACCAAATGCCTTGATTGCGAGATTAAACGGCGATTCTATTGTAGTCACATCTTTATTAGCCGTAAAAGGCAAAGGTTTCCGTCGTAACTTAAAAAATATTGTAAGGCCAAGACTTCCTGTAAATATTGCTACAGAAGCCAATGATATTATGCGTTCCTTCTTCGCGGTATCCTGAAGCAGATCTTGATCAGACATCAAAAATCAATTACAATTCAATTCCTGTGGTACAATACCTCCGGAATATGTTCATTTACAATGATCATAAGTTTCCGGAACATGATCATTAATTCTTTCCTTGGGATGATCAGATGAAGTCGTTTGGGACGTTTCCGGGATTGCCGAGCAAAGCTAACGAGAAGCAGGAGATGTCTGTCGTTAAGCGGAGGAGCGAGAAATCTACAGCGCTGGTAAAAAGGAATGATCATAAGAAAGCAGACAGTTTTTACTTTGACAGAAGGCCAGATTATGACAATTTGAGATATGAAAGACCTAATAATGTTCCATTGTTCAACTTTAGACCAGCGTTGAAAGAGGCAAAGGAGGCATCCAAGGAAGATGATCACAAATATTCTGCAGTAGCTCCGTCTTATTTAGAGAAAGGTGACTTTGTACCACTGGAAAGTGAAGAGTCTGATGAGCAAGTATCGTTCAATTCGATTCTACTGCAACAGAAAGCTCTGCACGCTCATGTTTCACGGAATCCTGGTGATGCTCTTAAATGGTTAGAACTTGTCGACTACCAAAAGCGATTTTTACGTAACGGGAATGTTTCTGATGTTTTCTTGAAAGGATTCCAGGGTAATGAAGGCGTCAAGCTGTTCAAGAATGATGCTGAACTATGGGAACGTCAACTGGAGATTTTAGACAGAGGCCTACGGTCATGTTTGGTATCATGCAAAGATAACTGTCTTGTTTGGCTTCTGGTCGAGAGATATTTGCGATTGTTTTGGCGTACAGAAGTAACACATGCTTCCATAAGAGAAAAGTTTTCGTATTTCATGGAAAATACAGACAAGTTCATTTCATTACAGACAAGAATGCTTTACTTGGAATGGTGCTCATACGATTACAGTCTTGAAAACGTTAAGCAAGAATATGAACACGCAGCATCAATCCAACGGAATCTTCGGCTTTTGCTAAGAGTTGCAGCTTTGGAGTTTAAAGCTGGTCAGTTTAGCGGCTCTTTATCTCTTCTACAGTGCCAAATCGCATTATCTTTAACGAAGAATGGTCATGACCTAATGACTGAATTGGAGGATTTATTCGATTCTGATGAAGATATTTTCCATCAATGGTGTTCTGAAGTAGAAATATCAGGATCTGTAAGAAAGACTTTGAAAATTGTAAAGGCTGTAAATACAGAAGGGGAAGATTTACCTGATGATGTTATACTCTTCAGCGACTTTTCGATGTTTCTGTTTCGAGATCCTGACACAATTCTTGACTGCTTAATTTTTATGCTGCGATTCTTCTGTGGGATATCTGTACCCTGCTATTCTTCTGATTTAAGTGATGATGCTTGTTTAGTGGATGGTTATGACATTGAAGGATTGTTTGTATCAAGCTGTTCATGCTCCTGTTTCAAAGATTTGATTCTAAGAGGTTATTTTATTCAACGCAAAGAGGGAGATATGATGCTTGACTTTAGTCCTGTATTTTCGGTATGTTTCCGCTATGGCTTAAGCAAGAACGATGAAAACATTATATGGGTTGCAGCTTTATACTTTAAACTGAAAGATCATGAGTGTGGTAAAAAGTTGATAGAATCAAGCTCTAATAATCTGTTAAAATGGTGGTACTCATTGGATGATTACGATGTGGATNTTGACTTTAGTCCTGTATTTTCGGTATGTTTCCGCTATGGCTTAAGCAAGAACGATGAAAACATTATATGGGTTGCAGCTTTATATTTTAAACTGAAAGATCATGAGTTAGGTAAAAAGTTGATAGAATCAAGCTCTAATAATCTGTTAAAATGGTGGTACTCATTGGATGATTACGATGTGGATCCTAAAGATTTTGGAATCCGTAGGATACTTGTAAAGCGAGGGCTTTCAGGATTAAAACAGTTCAACTGCAGCAATATTGCTCAAATTATGGGAATCTCTTCTGAAGTTGAAGCCCGGAATCATCTTGAGGACGCTCTGGAAACTCTCGGTAGAATTGACTCACTTGACAAACTTGGGCAGTATTTAGATTTGAGGTTTTTGCAACTGGTGCTGCGGGTAAACAAGGATAACATTCATGATTTGTTGAAGAAATTTTACCAACCAATATCATCTACTCTTGACGATCGTTTAATTGGTGAAATTCATTCGACTCAGTTTGCCTTTGTTTTACAACTCGTATTCGAACTTGGTCTGATTACAAATCTGGAGTTGTGCACGCACTTATCACTTCTACTCAAGATGTTTCCTAGTAGCTATCCGTTGTGCAAACTCTATTCCGAAGCAGATAATCGAAACTTTATCATTCACAAAAAAGCTGATATTTTCATCAAAGAGCTCTTATCTCGACGGCCGTTCAAACTATCGATAAGCAATGTTTATTCTTGCTGGATGCGTGACGGTGATTACAAGGAGAGGGCATCATCTCTCGTTGAAGAATATCCATGCGCTTGTGGTCCGTGGTACAATTTTGATGGATACGCGCGCTCTAGAGCTGCTAGTATGAATCCGCTTGACCAAAGAATCCACTTTCAGCCATAAAAACAGTGATTTATTCAACATGCTGTTCAATGTTCTCGGGATAAATCAGAATTTCCTTATCGAACTTTGTTGGAGGAACTATATCACTGTACTGAATTTTTGGATTAATTACTTGTGCAAAGGAGTTTTGCTTAAAGTTGAAGGTCAAATCAATGCTTCTTCTGACATTCTTCAATTCGAAAGAAACTTGGCCTTTTTGTGTGTTTTCAGTGCATGCAGGCGAACAGTTTTCAATTTCAGTCTCTGGTTGAAACATCCAAACAATCTCTCCAGCTGCAATGTATGGGACACCAGTAACTGATATACGGCCTTCCAACCCATTAACGGAATAAACAAATTGAACATGTGGCATCGCCTGGATTCCTGAAGCAATCGCAGTTTTCTCGCCAGCATAGACACGAAACGATCCACTTGAAACAATCGAGAACGAATAATAATTATGTGCACGAATTGAACCATAAACCAATTTTGAATCTGCTGTAATGAAATACTCCGAATTCTTCTTTGCGAGCGTCATTCCATTGATTTGCATGATCTCAGACGTGTTTTGTGCCTCAAGCTTCAGCAAGACATCATCGCGATCAGTTTCAACAGTGTACGACCAACCATTAGGAGTACGCTCAATTTCAATAGGAGTTTTACGAAATGTTGGGATTTCAGTGTACTCACCAACAGAAGCTGCAATTGCTGACATTAAACTTAACGCCAAAAGATACCAAACAGCTTGAAACAACATCTCCAGTTGAAATTAAAACGGGCTGAAACAACCCTACGACAGCGTGGAGCGCGAGCAAAATTTTCCGTTCAGACTTTTGAAACCGCGATTTTTGAGTCACTTCGATTGACGTCATATCAACTTTAAATTCCAGCTGAGCAACAAACTCGCACAATTTCTTCCGCTTAGAAATGAACTCCATTCTTGTGTGGTTCCGTACTGACTTGAGAACTTTTGATAATCCTTCATTTTTCAAAGCTTTGGAGGCTGCTGTTAAGGATCGCCTACCGGTAATCGCATTGTATGTTCTTTCTCCGTCGGATTTCACAAGACACAAAGTCAGCGCTGTCAAGATAGATTTCATCCTGAGAAATTTGAAGACTCTTTCTGATAAATTATGGATAGATTTCAAAGTTCCGTTGATCATTGAGTCTATTGAGAAGCCACGGGAAGTTGATGCTGTTCTGCTTCGACTGGTTTCAACGTATGGCGTAAAGAAGTTGTACTTTTCTAATGAATATGAAGTTCATGAAACTAAAAGGGATTTGCGCATTGAAGGGCAGCTGCAGACGAGGGAGCGCGGTGTTTTGGTGTTCAGGTCTGATGATCAAGTTGTTGTTCCGCCTGGTTTGTTGAAGAGCGCAAGTGGTAATCCGTACTCGGTTTACTCCTTCTTCAAAAAGTCCTGGTTTGAACTGGTACGCAACAGGAAAGATTTGTACTTGAATGTTCACGATCCTGAAAAGTTCAAGCAAGCTTTTTTGGCTTTGCAAACATCGTTTCATGCAGACGCTTTGAAATTGCAACCATCGCAGGTTCCTGATTCAGTTTCTGGTTTTGAGCTTGACACTGAGAAGAAGCAATATATGAAGAAGTCTTATCCTGCTGGCGAACCTGTCGCATTTGAGAAGTTAAAGAATTTTGCAGATAAAAGGATCAAGAATTATAAAGTTGATCGTGATATTCCAAGTATTGATGGTACCAGTTCATTGTCGCCATATCTTGCTAGTGGTGTTTTATCTGCGAAATACTGCGTTGTTAAAGCCATGGAAGCTAATCATGGGCATTTAGACACTGGCAATCTTGGTGCTGTAACTTGGATCCAAGAAATTATTTGGAGAGACTTTTATAAGTCAATTCTGTTTTGCTTTCCGCGTGTTTGTAAGGATAAACCTTTTAAGATGGAAACTATTAATGTTCCATGGTTGTTCGATGAAGAACAGCTTAAAGCATGGAAAGAAGGCAAAACGGGGTATCCCATTGTTGATGCCGGGATGAGACAACTGAATGCTACAGGGTGGATGCATAATAGGCTAAGAATGATTGTTGCATCGTTCTTAACTAAGCATCTTTTGATCAGTTGGCAACACGGAGAAGAGTATTTCAGTCTGAACTTGATTGATCATGACTTTGCTTCCAATAATGGAGGATGGCAATGGGCTGCTTCAACAGGCACTGACTCCCAGCCGTACTTTAGGGTATTTAATCCACTTTTGCAATCTCAAAAATACGATCCTGAGGGTAAATTTATTAGGAAATGGGTTCGGGAGTTAGAGAAGGTTCCTAAAAAGTTCATTCACGATCCTTCCGCAATGCCCAAGTCAGAATTTTCAAAATTGAAGTATCCTGCTCGTATTGTTGAACATGAGTCTGCTCGTAAGCCAGCTATTGATGCTTTTGCTAGCCTTAAGGCTCCAAAGGAAGATGCAGCTTCGGAATACAAGAGTGATGATTCTGATATGCCTCCGATTGGAAACAAGAAGAGAAAGATACAGAAATAGATATCTCTTCTGTTTGATACAATTTTGCTGTGACTGTTTTCTTGAGCGCGATGAAAATTGAACATCAAGCGATTTTGCTTGCGTTCATTCTCACTCTGTTGGGCTTTGCTGCGATTTGCCTATTCGCTATTATTAGTATTTTATATGTGTTTTCGTTTTCTTTTATGAAGGGGCTGATGCTATTGTGTGGATATTCAGTTGCGCTGCTTGTTGGGCTTGTAGTTTTGAACCGTCGATTTGATAATGATATTTCAGCATTGGATTACCGCCCTAAAGGCTTTGACCCTAAAGACTTGCAGCAAAGGAAAGATGCTCTGGTGGAAAGCGTAGAACGGAGGAATTTGATCTCGTTATCTGAATTCCATTCCAGTTCCGCTGTTCAGGCCGAATTGAGTGTTCTACTGGACGTTGTCATTCAGCAGTTCATCATGTCGTGGTACCTCCCGCTGATCGCTATTCCTCCGACAAATCCGTACCAGCCAAAGAAGCCTAATAATGACGCAAAGTCGAAAATGTTGTCGAAATATCACAAAATCGTCGTGGAATATTTGGGTGATATTGAGAGGCCTCTAACGCAGCCACCGTCAAAATTTGTTGATGTTGTCGACTATTCGATACGCTATGCGTTCCTTCAACTAAAGAACCGTGTTAGTGCTATTCAAGATTGGGTTCCATTGATATCTTCTAAAGTATTGCCGCTACTCACGAAGCATTTGCACGAATTTAAGAAGGCCTCCCTAAAGATATCCCAGAAAGGAAGAAAGACTCTGACTCAGAGTGAAGAGCTGAACCTGATGGTTGCAGGAATGTTCAAACAAGGAAAACTTCATCCTGCATTGCTTGGTGCTGCGGCTTCCGGAAACACAAAAAGCAGCGAGCTGGTGTATTTGAGGCAATTTGTTGATAAATGCCTACCGTGGCTTATGGCAGAAAAAGAGTATAACTCTAGATTAGCTAAACCGTTGGTGCGAGAAATAGTTGCTGGTTTACTGCTTTATCCATTAATTGAAATGCTTAGCGATCCTGATTATTGGAATCAATGGATTGACGAGTCAGCAACAGAAGCAATTCAAGAACAGAGAATGGTTCACAAAATGAGAGAAGCTTTGGAAAAACCCTTTCAGGATGATTCGAATGAAAAGAACAAACCTCCTTCATTTGATGAATACTTGAAAGGAATTAGCACTTGCGATAATCTATTTGAAGCACGGCGAATTAGGCATGCATTGCTGATTGAAATCAGCCGGAGGAAAGCTCACGTCAATGCGAAAAATGGCAGCATGATCCGTTACGTTAACAGGCTTAATGTTGCACTTAAACAAGTCGACAAGAAAATCCAGCAGCTGGGTGGGGCAGAAGCTTCAACTGATGCACTCAAAAGAACGGAATTGGATTTTGACACGTTACTTGAAGAGCCTGGTTTATCATATTTCAGGGAGTTCATGGATAGGGAAAACAAGCTTGATATTTTACAATTTTTCTTATCTGCAGAAGCTATTCTGGGAAACTATCGAGGAATAACGGGAGAATCTTCTATCAGCTTGCCATCTTTAAAAAATTATTCAAGCTTCTTAAGCGAGGAAAAGCTTTTAAACTTTCAAGCACAGTTGAAAGATGATCTGCTTGTTATGAAAAGCTTATGTATTAATTCTCCAAACCTTTTTCATAATGAGCTGTTGATTATGTCCAGAAACTTTGTTAGATCAGTTGATAATGCAAAAAACTTGGATGATTCTCTGGGATGTCTTGTCATGCTGTTCAATGTCAAAAACATTGCACATGAAAGTATGAAGGAGAGATATTTTGAAGGCTTTTGTAATTCCGACTCCTACTTCAAGTATGTAGCTTCTTTGAACAGTAGACAGATATCTGTCACTTCTGTCGGTTCGGACTCTTTACAAACCAAGCGGACTTTTATGGAATCTATGGCTCCTGTTAGAAAAGCTGTCATGAATCCTTTGAAAGGTTTGGCCACAATAACTGCTAACGCCGTCAAAGCGCCTATTAACGCTGGAAAAGATTTACTCGCTGGAAAGTCTTTGTCGGCTAGACCTCCAGTCATTGTAACAGTTACTCCTTCGACTGGCGATAATGTGAACAGCAATGTGGCCGAGCAAGAGAGTATCAACTCTCACATGGTTGGAACTTCAAGTGAAACGGGGTCTTTCATTAGCATTCTACCTAATGATGAACAAGATGGAATTCTTGATGACAGTAGAGTATATCAAGTCGAAAAAGCCTTTCAAAGCATTTTACTGGAAAAGAATGCGAATGAGCCAGTCTCTGCTGCTCCGGCTGATAGCGACCTTTCTGAAGATGAGAGCGAGAATGAATATGTATCTTCGAGAGAAGGTATCAACGAAGAAGAATTATCTGATACAAAATCCGAAGAGTCACAGAATATTCATTTAAATAACTCAACAAAAGCTGAGTATGACGATGTTTTGAAGCAGATTGAAAGAAATGAGCAACATCAACTTATTCTTGAGATCATGCAGAGTAAATTTGATTCAGTACCCAAAAGCAAGAACCAACAGAAAGAAGTGAAATTGTTAAACAAAATGAAATGGCAATACGAACAAGAGCGCCTTGCGTTGTTATCACAGAAAAAGCAACTAGAGTTACAGCTTAGTGACAACTTCATCGTGCAAGGGAAGACTTTGTTATCGATTCCATCTTGGGCTGTGAGTGAAGACGCCGAAAATCAGAAACCTTTCGTGGTTTACATTATTCAGGTTGAACAGCAGGCAAGTGGACATAATTGGATTGTTGCTAGGCGATACAATGAGTTCTTTAACCTTAATCGTGCACTTCGAACCCATTTTGGAAACAAGTTAAATTCTGTTGAGTTTCCTGGTAAGCGGCTGCTGCATGGCCTTCCCACCAACAAGCCTGGCTCATCAATTCAAGCTCAAACAAAAGAATTAGAGTTCAGAGAGGAAAGAAGAAAGGCTTTGGAAAAATACATGAATGGTTTGCTTAAAATTGACGCTATTTGCAAATCAGATGAATTCAGGAATTTCCTATGTACTGATCAAAATTTCGATTCCAAAGGAAACATTTTGGTTAATAGTTTATTGAGTCTGAAGGATCTTCCCAGAGACTTGATGAAGAGTCTAAAGAATGGTTTGTTCAGATTTGGGAGCGGTTTAAATATAGTGGGGCCATTCGGGGAGCCTGTTTCATATGGCGTAGAAGACCCAGAAGAAAGCATTAAGTTCGACAATCAGAACCAGGATTTAAACGAGCTTGAGTTCTCAGCGGAAACATTTTCGAACTTGATCGTAGAAATATTTGATCTACAAGAAAAGAACAATTGGTGGCGTAAACAAGCTACAACATGGATTATTCAACAAGTTTTAGGAGGACAGCTTGAACGCAAAATTTACGATTCTGTAAAAAGCATGTTTTCAGAAGAAAATCTTGTCAACGTTCTGGCAAGATGGAGAGAACTGCTTTCATCGATGAACTCTGGCAACACTGTTTTGAGGAGCAGCGAAGAAAAGAACAAAACAAGATTTCATGTATACCGGAAACTTCACATCCTAGTACCAGATTTAATCGGGCCTGTCGTTGGACGTTCAAATGCTAAAAGAGGTTCTACAAGAATATTTGAGGCTCTTCAGAATAAGCATTTGAATGCTGAACTTCTATATCAAATTCTAGACTTACTTGGCGAAGTTCTACAGCAATGATTTCGCAGCATATCTTTGTTGCAGAAAGAAAGCATGAGAGCAACTTTTGCATGCGCCTTAAAATAGTGTTATCCTAAGCGCTGGACATCTTTTTGACAAAAGAAATAAATTTTTAATCAGGGCTAGTAGTATTGTGTCCACAACTGTTTGGTCGCTTGCCATGGTTCTGTTTGCTAAACAACGATCTTGCGATGAAAATCAGACTGCTTAACCCGATCACCTTTCTAGCTACGCTTGGTAGCATGATCTTTGGCTTGGAACATGAAAAAAGCTTTCTGCTGCAGGAAAGCGTTTCTAATGCTCTTTCAATAGGGTTGTATGGAGACTCGATTCTAATATCTTCATCGAATGATATTGTCCAACAGACCATATGGGGCTCTTATGTACAAAGAACATTTAGGGGACATCAGTCACTGGTTACTTCGTTCGTTATCACCAACGATTCCAGGATGATCTCAGGTGGTTATGATGATATGATCATTGTCTGGAGTTTGGAAACAGGATCGATATTGACAAGGGTTTGGTTACGATCACAAGGAACACAAGTAGGACATGTCTTCTTTCAGAATGAGCAAGTGTTTACTGGCGGCAACGACAACAAGTTACGGCACATTGATCTTGTCTCAGGTAGAATTGTTAGAACCATAGGTAATTACCGGATTTGCATATCTAAGCCTCATAGGGCTCGATGGTTTCTCGAGAAGCGCAGTGGCTGGTGGGGATTATTTGTATGTTGGGAAACAAATTGAGCCCTATGTGGTGAAATACTTGATTTCCACTGGCGAAGTAGAACTGGAATTCTATGGACATTCGGGTCTGGTATACACTCTGTATTTGTATGGAGACATGCTATTTTCTGGTTCTAGTGATACAACCATAATATCTTGGAACGTTTCAACCGGCGAAATGATAAGACAATTCAGTTTTCACATAACTTGGGTTCAAACGATCGCTGTCCATGACGGAGTGCTATATTCCGCCGGAGAAGACAAAAGAGTCATCAAATGGGACATCATTAATGGGAACATTCTCTTGAAATTTCCTTATTTTCATTCAAATGTCGTATCTTGCATGGTTTACCGATCGAACAGATTATTCACGGGATCTTATGACTCTAGAGTTGCGCAGTGGGATACAAACACTGGATCGTTGTTGACTGCAAGCGATGGGCTCAACAAGAAGCTCAGGAGTCTTGCAGTTTGGAAGAATTATGTGATTAGCGGCGGAGAAGACAAAATGATAAGAATGTGGGATGTATCGATTGATAGCATCTATCCTTTCGCCGCAGTGGACTACAGAATATACATGATTTTTTCTATATTTGTTGAAGGAAATTATCTCTATGC
>JALGPX010000082.1:0-49686 GCA_023515795.1 Amoeboaphelidium occidentale | reverse complement strand
TACACTAGATCCCTTATTGGCAAAAGTTCATTTCGACCAATAAGATAACCAGTATCATTGACTTTACATTGCAATAAATGTTCAACTTTACCTTTGAAGATCTGAAATTCCAACTCATAATAATCTCTTGTTAAGTCGTTTAAAGAATAGGTGAGCTCCTGCAATAAATAATAATAGGGAAGAATTCTTCAATTTTTTCTTGAGACACAGGGGTTTCACATCAAAGACAAGATCAAACTCATCAATGAGATAGTCCAAGGATGGAAGCCTCTTGGGCTCATTAAAGGAAATCCGACTGGTTTTGACCATGAGACATGTATATATAGGGAACTATTAAAATTCTGAAATTAAATAATTAATAGCTTTGCACCTTTGTACCTTTATATCTTTGTAGCATTGTACCTTTGCACCTTTAGTTTACCTTTGGTGTTTCGACCTTTGCTTGTTTCACCCTTGATGTTTTCCCTTTTCCCTTTCACCTTTTACCCTTCACCTTTGATTAATTAATTTATTTTAAAAAATATCTCGTGATATATATAGATAATTTGAAATGTTGAAGTTTCAATTGAAGACCAAGTGAAACATCAAAGGCTCAAAGGTTTAAGGTGTCAAAGGTCAAGTGTCAAAGATCAGAGTCATCAAAGAACAAACATCAAACCTGAACATCTGCAAAGGTGAAATGTGAAAGCTATCAAGTGCATCTGGTGAGAGCTTTATATCATCATTGATGCGAGATCATCATGCTCATTCTAGACATGTGTTAGACATGACCAAGACTCATCACAAAACGATCCAATAGAGAACTGCAGAGCAAAGTCACAAGTGAAGAATATTAAGGCGTGTTTAAGAACTGTTTGAACATTTTCGAGGCATATTTAAAGATCGTTTATTTGGTACCAAAAAGTGTACTGAAAAAGTATGATCATTTTCATTATATCATTATGACAATAATTATAAAATAGGATTATTTTAAGTTTGGTACCAAATAAACGATATTACTTCTTACATCGCATGAATAAATATGTACAATATAACATCAATCCTTCATTTACTTCGATTAAAGCGTTATCTCGAGTTCAAACAAGCCATGTGTGTTGTTGGCAAACTGAGGCGCAACAAGCAACTCTCGAATCTCATCTTCAAAATAACTTTTGAGTTGTTAAAGAAAGTAAATCTCATTTAAAATGGTAAACAGCTGCCTTTAAAGCCTCTTATAATCCTCCGTAGGCTGACCAATTGACCGAAGAACAAATCGCTGAATTCAAGGAAGCTTTCGCCTTGTTCGACAAGGACGGCGATGGTACAATTACCACAAAGGAACTTGGTACTGTCATGCGCTCTCTTGGCCAGAACCCTACTGAGGCTGAATTGCACGATATGATCAACGAAGTCGATGCTGATGGCAATGGAACCATCGACTTTCCAGAATTCCTCTCAATGATGGCTCGCAAGATGAAGGACACTGACTCTGAAGAGGAAATTAAGGAGGCCTTCAAAGTCTTTGACAAGGACGGCAATGGTTTCATCAGCGCTGCTGAACTCAGACATGTCATGACCAACTTGGGTGAGAAGTTGACAGACGAAGAGGTTGATGAAATGATCCGTGAAGCTGATGTTGACGGAGATGGTCAGATCAACTACGAAGAGTTCGTCAAGATGGTAAATTCACTTCTTTCCTGTGCTAACGTTTTAGATGATGTCCAAATAAGTCATGGATGCCTATTAGTTATAATAAAGACGGTGAACTCTTTTTGGGTCTAAAGAATTATTGGCAGGAAGTGTTTTTTTGCTATAAAGCATGACGTTGAGCTTGTAGGAATCGGTTAAGCATTAAACTCGCATGTTTCAGCTTAACCAAGTCAAAGGAACATGATTTACTGAGGCTTTAATGAGAGTCAATCTCATCTCATTAAACCTTAGTTCACTTTATCGAGCTCGCGATCTTCGAAAAAAGATACATGTACTTAGGTTATCTATCACACAGAGTCTCTGTTCTGCAAAGATGTTACAATTCGAAACATGCTAAAATTCATCCATGCTTTCGTGTGATGCTTCTGCGTCGGACAAATCTGGATTGGTAAACGAACGCATAACACTTTCATACCGCTCCTTTTCTTCTTCTGTCTTCTCTCTCCGTGTAACGCTCAAGATAGATGGAATTGCAGCAGAGATATCGTGCTGTGAAGAACCATTCGCACTCTGTGATTTCCTCTAATCATAAGTAAGAAAGATAGACTCTGACGTACCTTTTCTCTTTTTCTCTTCAAGTTCAATGTAAGATCAACCTTGTTGTACGTTGCAATCTTTCTTTCAGGGTCGATCACAAAGAATAATTTGCCTTCTTCACGTACAGGAACAAATTCAAGCTGCCTTGTGTATTCGTAAAGTTCTGCTTCATCCTCATCTTCCTCGCCATCGATAAGCATAGGGTTTGAGCCCTTGTCTTTCGGAAGATAGTAAACCATAACGTCTTTACCATCAACATCGAATGCAGTCATTATAGAGCGCTTCTTTAAATCTTCTGCTTTGTTTTCATCTACTGAACCCTTTAAGCCTGCGGCTGGATCATCGTCAAAGCTGCACTGTGCAAAGACTTGAGACCACATATCATAGTCAGGGAACACGGGATAAACTTCAACAGCTTCGAGATTAGGATTCAAAGGATGAATAATATTGTTCTCGGTATCTTGAATTTCCTGGAATCCTTTTTCGATGGCCTTAATCTGAGACTCTCTGTCTGTGGCAAATATTTCAGGGTTCTCTTTGAGACGCTGTTTGATGCGCTTCTCATCCACCGTCTCATTCTTCCGCTGGCGAAAGGAACTTGCCTCTGTTGAAATATACTCCGTTCGCCTGAGCCACGATACCATGGGCATCTTTACACCATTTGGCTCGCTAGTCTGCTCTTTATACGGTTCTAATAGCATGATATCTTCATCTTCGATTATTGGATTATCCATTATTTGAGGGCCCTGTAAATCTACAAAGTCCAGTGGCATTCCAAGGTCCCCTGGGAATGTGAGTGGATAAGGAATGCTCTTCATCCAGTCCGTATACTTAAAAATTGCATAATCGCTCGCATCTCCAGTTGGCAGTAATTTAGGCCCAAAAGGCAAGTCCGGCAGCGTATTCTTGTACCGCACTTTACAGAGGAATTCAGCGCCCTTTCTAAATCGACAGGAATGAATAATTCGGAATTTCGACAATTACTTTTGTGTTTTGCTTGAGCTCGACATGTCTGAGGAATCCAGCGATCAGTCGCAGGAAATTAAAGAGACCATTTTCATTGGAAGAATATTCAGAAAACTTGTTGTAACTTCTAATGCATAATCTATTAATGTTATCTATTGCGTTTTCTGGTGCTCCCTCTTCGTGTTCACAGAAGATCATTGGCCTCAAGCCATTGTCTGATACGATTGATGTTCTCCGACATGTCTTCTTCGGTGTTGCTCTGTAGTCCTACAACTGCGGTGTCAGGATAAGCTTCTTTGGCTTCATCTAAAGCAACTTGCATAATTTCGCATTCCACGTTTTCTTTTATCTTCAGCTCAGAGTATTGTCTACAAGATTTTAAGTCATCATGATACTTGCTGAAGGTACCTGCTAGTAAGACGATCATAGAGCACTTTAGTCTCGGTGCGTAAGACTATGATCAGGTCAAACCAATCTTCTCCAAAGAAGTCGCACGAATGATAGTCAAGTATGGCGCCACCTTGAAGGATTTCAGGTGCAACAGCGTCGCATAGCTTTCGGATTAATGGTACAGCATAAAGTTTTACCTTATCTTCGTTCAAAATATAAGAATCATACTCTTCATCGTATTCATCATACAGCTTTTCGCGCTTAATAAGATCACCAACGTGTACATGTCGTAATCCTGTCGCTTCTGCTAATTTTTGTGCTAAAGTGGTCTTTCCGCAACCTGGTGTGCCTGTTATCAGAATGTTGGCCTTCTCTGCTTCCACAGTCATATCAAATTGAACAAAAAGATCTATTTCCTTATTTCCACTCCAATAATCTTAACATCGTTGTATGGGCGGTCCTTCTTGTCTGTCTTTACATTCTCAATTGCAGTTACAGTATCTTGTCCAGCTGTTACGCGACCAAAAACTGTGTGCTTTGAATCAAGCCAAGGCTAAAACAGAATTAGATTCAACAAAAGCATGGAATTTACCGTCGGTTTTGTAGTAATAAAAAATTGACTCTGGTTTGTGTTTGGGCCACAATTCGCCATGCTTACAGTAAATGCTTTGTCGTGTTTCAAATCAGGATGGAATTCATCTTCAAACTGTTTTCCCCAGATAGAATCTCCACCTGTTCCATCCCCAAATGGACAGCCGGTTTGTATCATAAATCCTTTGATCACACGATGGAATTTCAAGTTATCATAATACCCTCTCTTGGCAAGACCTACAAAGTTTTCCACGGTTTTAGGAGCACGTTCCGGAAAGAACTTGATGAATATATCTCCATGAGATGTTCTGATGACTGCTTGTGAAGCTATCTTTGATTTTGACGGAGAGGCTGCAACAGTTTGTTCTTCTTTTGATGGCTTTTCGTTGAATACATCTCTTGATGACACACTTGACCCTGGAGTAGTTCCTGGTGAAATTCTTGTCAAGATATAAAAGCGATTCTTCTTGAATGCAGAGCTTATAATAGTTGGCTGTCTTTCTGTCTTCTTTTGCAATACAGGATTATTGGATGCAACAAGCTCTGCGGTAATTATCTGCGGCTTTACTGGATCATTCTGATACAATGCAACATTCAAGAATCTTAAATTCTCCCCTTGACCGATAATTCTAACTAAACTTCCAGAAAAGACACTAACCACTTTAATACCAAATAAAGACGGATATAGAAGAAAGCTTCCTGTTTCATCAAATTGTGGATTAATGAAATCAGCTTGAGGCGACGAAAATAATTCCTTTTCTACAGATAGACGTCTTCCGAACTCCATCTCATCCAGCTTTACTGGAGAATCTCCGTTCTGATAAGACTTAACGACACTATCAATGCTCTCATCCAATTTGTATAATAACTTTCCCGAATCGAATTGGAATAATCTGAAGATTTGGTCTTGACAAGAGAAACTAACAAACTTGGAGCCGTCAGGAGATATTTCAAGACTAGACGCCGGAGCTTTGCATTTCAGATGTTCTAACAAATCAGTTTCAGATCTGAGTTCCCATTTGACAGTTTTAGGCTTAGTGAATGGCGCCTCTGGCTTCCAGTATTCCAAGAATCCTTTTGCGTCTGCAGAAACAAAACAATGATGTGAATGATTGTATCGAAGAGCTTTTAAAGGAGACTTGTGAACGCTTTCAACCTCATGCAATGCAGTACCATCTCCGTTAGAATCGTATAGAAAAATCTTATTAGAGTTCTTATCTGTAATAGCCAAGAATGTATCAACGCCATTCTCCACTTCCGAGTACCAACAAACATATCCAGGAACATAATCAAACTTGAACATGCTTATCATATCAAAGGCCGTGACGTTGTAAATTTTGCATGTCTTGTCAGTCGAGATGGAAACTAAGCGGCGACCATCGCGCGAAACTGCGAGTCCGGTAATCGACTCAGAGTGCGCTTTAAAGTGCTTTACAAACTCAAATCCCTTTTCTGTCCGCTTCCACAGCTTTAAATGTCCATCTTTGGAGGCCGTAAAGAAGAAGTGCGTTTTCGAAGATGCAGCGCACAATGTCAATTGGTCCCTGTGCATGAAAGACTTTTCGTACATTTCTGCTGAGGGGAGGTCATCAAGTAGAATATCCTCATTAAGTTGAACTATGGCGTTAAAGCCTTTTGCAGCGGGAATACCTCTTTGCCGCTTTTTAGGTTTATCTGCTTTAACAGGAGCTTCCTCTACTTCTTGCGATCGCGCAGATTTATCTTCATTAGCCGCGTTAGGCTCAGGAACTTCAATTGGCTGTGGCCCAATTTCCTCATCATCGGAAGAGTCTGATGATTCTTCTCGATTCAATCGTTTCATCCTTCGGAAAACTTTTATGCTTTTCTATTCATGCTTCGCTCTAACTCGATACCCTTCGTCTCGAAAAGATATCTGTAAATTTTTTATGTTCCAGCCCCTTTTAACCAGCTGCTCTTTGAAGCGGTCATAATGCAGCGAATATCGCGCAACGTCTTGATCATCACAAACGTTGTGAAGGTTTAACAGATACGCAAGTTTCAAATAATCAGAAAAGGTTTCTTCAAGTACAACATGGATGCTTTTCTTGTCCGGAAATATTGCGAACCCATTGGACTCCAATTGATCTCTTAGCGTGATGTTGTCAATATACTTCTCAACCGAAACTCCTATCTTGACCAATCGTCTTGGTTTAAAATGCCAGACTATGATACTTTCTGCTTTTGATACATCTTTAGGAGAGCACACCATATATATTTGCTCAGAAGCAGTAATAGATTTGATGTAGTTCTTCAGGAGAATTTCAATTCTTTGCGCATTAATCGTGTCTAATACCACGCTTCTGCAGGCCTGATAGTTTGCGTATAAATGGCCTATCGTGAGCAAAGCAAAGAGCAGCCAGCTCATGAGAATTTTGAATTGTTCTTGTGATGACAAACCGAATAGTTCCAGCAGATGCTTGGAGGCATATAGCTTTGTTTCAAGTTGAGATATTAACCAAGACCCAAATATCATCGATACCAAATTGATAATCGTTTCTTGCGATCCGTCTTTAGCTGAAACATCTGCCATGTTGTTGCTCTTCGCGAAATGCTGAGTTAAAGCGCCTTTTGTGGCACCACCACATACACCACAGAGAGATTTGAATAGAGTTCCGATACACAAGAGAGCTAGCGATATCCTCTTGTCAAAGTTCAGCATTGGAGACAAGAGAACAAAAACCATTCCGAGATCATTGAATATATCAGCCATGAACCTCCAAGTCTTTGCATCATAATCCAAATTTTTAGCGAACTTCCAAGTAAATAAGATACTCCCGACCATGCCTGTCCCGTCTTTGATAGTCCAACTCAGGAGTGCGCTTAACGCTGTTGCCGTAGAATCACCAACACCCGCTTCTTTTAAGGCAGCCTGAGTTGATAAAAGACCATTAATGGTTGAACAAAAAGCCTGTAGTGAATCGTAAATTTGATACGCAGCGTAGTCTTCAGTCACAGTTTGTGGATATCCAGCAGGAAGAAAGATCTCATAAAACAATCCCACAATCGAAGACTTTGATCTCTGGATATGTTTCAGCCCTGCTTTATTATTGGAAGATTTTGTAACGGAACCCTCTTTGTTAAATGTGTAAGTTACTTCGTTGTTCTCTGGTGAAGACTCAATAATTGCAACCATTATTTGATTATTAAAACAAAAACGGATATAACTAAACAGCATCTTCGCCGTTCTTCTAGATAAGGCTTTCTAAATCTTCAGCCCAACTTAGATGATCTATGAGTTCCTTCAAGATTTCATCACATTTTCCCTCGAGAAAGACATCACGCTTCTTGTTCGAGAAGTCAAACCCTCCATAGACTTCCGTTCCAGCAACTTCCATATTTACGAGAACTCTGGGAACATTCTTCCGAACTTTAGTTATTAATGATGCAAAAGGATGCACTGCCAAAGATGTGCCCATTACTATCAATAGATCGCATTGTGGAAAGTCTTTCTCCAGATACTCAAAGAATCGTGCAGGAAGTCCCTCTCCAAAGAAAACAATATCAGGTTTTACAAGACCACCACATCGTGAGCATTTCGGTATATTTCCTTTAAGGATAGTCTCACGAACATCCTCATGGCTAAACTCTTCATGACAAGTAAGATCCACACAATGCGCCGTGTGAAATGAACCATGGGCCTCGACCAATAGATCATCATTCACTCCAGCAACTCGCTCTAAAGTATCGATATTCTGAGTGTAGCACCGTGACAGCTTCTTCTTGTCCTGAAGCAACCGAATGAAATGATGAGAGAGTGTGGGTAAGAACTGACCAGGATAAAGCTCCTTTGCTAGAGTGAAGAATGGTTCAGGATCCTCCATAAAATACTCAATATCAAAAATCGCTTCTGGATAAGGTAAATTATACTTTTGTAAGTTGCTATAAAGCCCTGTTCCGGGCGACCTAAAATCAGGGATTCCCGCAGCTGTCGATATCCCAGCACCAGCCATGATGATGATATTCTGGCATTTATCAGATTTAATGAGATCCGATAATTCCTTAATTGTTCCCTCTGTAAACGATAACGTTTCTACGGCGTCCTTTGCTTTGACTTCTGTCTTGGCTTCTGATAACCGCAAGTTCCTGTCAAAGAGATCGATTAGTTCCTCCTGCTCCCCTGTTTTATCTTTCGATGGTGATAATTCGTTTTTGTCCTCTACTGTGGAATCTGCCCATTTCAATACGTTTAATACTCCATCAAGCAATTTCAGCAGCGACGGTCTTCGCTCCTCTGCCATCAATAACAAGATAAAGTATGAACACGGAAAAATCCTCTAAGCTTCCGTGCATTAAATCAAAACGCGATAAGTCTCTATTGAAGCTGCAGCACTCTAGTTTTGCCAAACATGTCGTTATAGATTCTGATGTGATTAAATTTGGACTTGAATATTTCTAACAAGCCTGGGATTTGATGCTCACCACCAATTTCCATCGCAATTGAAGGTATCCTCAAGGTCTCTTCCGTGTTAAATTCAAACTGACTTCGTTCCACTTTCCTTTCGCAACATTTACGGCCAACCTTCTTGTAACCAAGCAGATCCAAAACTTCTAAGATTCTCTTGTAATAAATCAATCCATCGTGATTCTCTTTAGTGCCTGATAATGCTGCCATGTCTTCATGTTGTGTTACGTCCGGCTCAAGCAATTGAACTTCATCGTCACTGATATACGGAGGATTTGTAAGAATTATATCGTAAGGCCCAAATTTTCCTATTTCTCGCACAGAATCATCATTAAACAGATCGCAGTATTTCACTGCAACGATATCATCCACTTTAAATTTGCGAGCATTCAATGAAGCCAAGCGAACACAATGCTGCTGGTTATCAACACCAACAACTTTAATATCATAGCAAAGATTCTTTTCAGCAAAGTGCTTCTTCAAATGATATGCAACTGAAACAGCTATACAACCAGATCCTGTACATAAGTCTAGAATTCGCAAAGATCTTGTTTGACGGTTATGATCCAAAGTATTATTCAGTTTCTTAATAACATCAGAGACCCATTCTTCCGTTTCAGGACGCGGTATCAACACAGGTTTCCGAGTGATCATGTCTAAACCACAGAATGGTTGCGATCGAAGGATATATTGTAAAGGCGCGCCAGCACGCCTTTGTCTGATGTAGAAATTCAAGCGTTCAGTAAAACCAATAAATGATTTATGCTTCTTTGTGTATGCCAATGCTGCTTCCTTGAGCCATCGTAACTCAGAATTCATCAATATCTTCCAAAAATCACTATCGCCGCCAAACCGAAGCCGATCACGGAAATCAACGAAAAAAATTTTTTACACAGAAAAAAGGTACGACAGAAATCAAAGCTCAACCAGAAAGCGATGGATACTCGAGTGGCTACTGTGGATGAATAGCGCTGGGGCATCACGCGAGGCCTTTGCTTCTGGTTTATGAAGGACACGTTCTAACCCTCTGTAGATATGGCAAAGGAAAAGACTACCAAGAGAGCAGCCACTCAGGATGTTATAACCCGCGAATACACAATCCATTTACACAAACTTGTTCATGGAAAGTCTTTCAAGAAGAGGGCTCCACACGCCATTAAGAGCATCAAGGAATTTGCAACAAAAGCGTTTGGTACAAAAGACGTCCGTGTCGACACCTCTTTAAACCAGGCTGTATGGAACAGAGGAATTAGAAATGTGCCTCGCCGCATTCGTGTTCGTTTGGAAAGGCGTCGTAATGAGGATGCTGAAGCAACTGAGAAGTTGTACACTGTTGCTACCTTCGTCCCTGTTACTTCGTTCAAGGGCCTAGTTACCAAGAATGTCGAATAAATGGGAAATAAAAATGGTGCTCTGGTAAACATTATATTATCAAATTAAATCAAGATTACATGTCGTTTCGTATCAGTCTAACAGCAGCATGGATTGTCCCAACAGCTTCTTCTTGGTTGTAATTCAACCTTCTGATCGTAATCCAAATCGCTGTCTATGCAAACTTGTCTTCTCTGGCATGTAAATATGCATAGCGACCAAATGGTAATAAGAAGTGCGATCGCGACTGCTCCAAATGCTGCATATACACCAGGACCAAACACATAGTTTCCTTTAAGTTTTGCCTTTAATGTAGCAAAAAAGTACATCGCAACGCCAGTAGCTGCAGCTTGTATCAGAAGCACCAGAATTGCAACGAATGAGAAAGCTCCAGCTCTCAAACAGCAGGTCGCAAACAATGCACCGAGTGTTACAGCTGCTGATGCAGCGAATAAATAGGGCATGAATGTAATGATAGTGGCAGGTACTCCTGTAATTGCCACAACACCAATTGAACCACCTGTTAATTTTTCTTTTTCAGCCTCTGCTTCTTCAGCGCTCAGTTCAGTAGAGTTCTTCACTTTTGGAGGGATCAATGGGAAACACTTGATCTTAGTACCAGCAACCAAATGGCACTTATCAAACAGACCATACCAGACAGGAACATAAGTTGGCGGAGGATTTAAATCAGTGTTTGTCATGTTCAGCTGTAACCCAACCCAGAACAATGATTTAGCACCAACGAAGCCCATACCACCGATCAACGATAAGATGATGGTAACTAGCAGAAGTACGATAGTAATTCGTAATAAACAAGCGCCAAATTGAACCATTTAATTTGAAATGAAGATTGAAATCCTGAGAATGGCCTTGTTTTATAGGCGCATGTTGATCAACACATACAACGTTCTAGCGTGAAACAAACGCAACGTATTTACGACTACGTCATCAATAAAATATATTCCGACAGAAAATTTAAGGTACATTGGAATTTATTGTGGCTCTTATATCACTTTTGTTTGTTATTGAAAGCTACCAAGGCTTTTTTGAATTCTACCAGTGAGACAATACAGAGTATCAATTGTTACCTGACTGATTAGCCCACAACTGAGCAGCTTGACCATTTAAAGGACTATCATTGTTAGGCTCTGTGAAAGTTAGTCGCGCCATGTAGAGACTTTGTTCTTACCACCCAACAAAGATTGAATGCTCAATAGGATCGTGCTGACATTGTAAACAGCTGACCATTGCTCCTTAACAGTGAATACTTGATTTAAGTTTGAACGAACCTTCAAAATGTCCAAGCAAATGTTCCCGCTGAGATCGACATTTGGATGGTAACATGGTGTCTCAAATTTGACAACAGGGGCTGTATAAGGATAATTCTGACCAAATTTAAGACTGAGCTTGTATGATAGCCCTTCATAGACCTAAATATGTTTGTACTAACCACTGGGAAAAACGATCATACTGTTCCAGTAGGCCCTTCAATTGTTGCTATCCATTGCATAAGATTCTCAGACTCAGGGAATGCAGATATTCCAGGAGTACCAGACATCTATATATACAGTTCTAGCGAGTTGAAACAGTCAATGTACCATCAGAGTCATTAGCTCATTCTGCAATCTATATCATTAAGAAACTCTTTGATAATTCAGGTTAACCTTTTGATTACTGACACTCCGTCTTTGTTGATGTTACTTTCTTCTGCCTTGCTTTTGCTGTATGTTGCTGCCATGTTGGTTGATCGTTTAGAGAATGCGTTTGATGATGATGTTGACAAGACAAATGGAAAGTGGTTGATGGTCGAGCAATTTGTTATCACGCTCAAACTTTATTCAGTGAAGCTGTTGACAGTAGTGATGCAGCTGGTGTATCAAGAAACCACAAAGTCTCCTGCCTTGCTTTGACGAATTCCACAGGGTATTTGTTTGGTTTCACTTCGAATGCTTCATGCAGAACTTGCTTCTTCCCATCACCTGTCACGACAAATAATGCGTCTTTTGTAGCATTAACCAGTTTTAAAGTGAATGTGATCCTTCTAGGCGGTGGTTTCGGGGAATCTTCAATAGAAGCAATTAGCTTATCAGTTTCCGTTAGCAATTGATGCCCAGGGAACAAAGAGCACGTGTGGCCATCAGGGCCCATGCCAAGTAATAGCAGATCAATAGAGGGAACACCAGCCGCTGTGGTTAAGACGACTTTCTTCAGTCTCTCTTCATAATCTAATGCAGATTTGTTAGCATCTTTCAAAAGGTTCTCATCAATCGTCAATACATGCGGCTGCTTAGCAATTTTACTTAACAGATTGTCCTTTACCAATTTGTAATTAGAGTCAGCATCTGAAAGAGGCACTAGGCGCTCATCAGCAAACACAATGGTCCATTTAGAATAATCGATCTCCTCTTTAGACTGAAGAAGGCCCTTTGCCACGATTTGAGGAAGACTTCCACCAGAAAAAGCAATGGAAAAGGCGCCATGGTCTGCGATTGCTTCCTTGGACTTCTGCACGATAATTTTTGCCAGGGCAACGCCGATGTCTGTAGAGTTGTTTCCAACGTGAATCTTTCCACTCATTGTGAAATTAACAGTCTTTATTACAGGGAACTTCCAGTCTTTGCAACCTTATCTAGAAGCATTCTACTGATAATTGTTCTCTGAATCTGCGAAGTTCCTTCGTAAATCATAAAGATCTTAGCATCCCTAAACATTGTTAATTAGCAGATTGTAAATTCACCTCATTAACTTTTCAACAGGATATTCGCTGTTGAAACCATAGCCTCCAAACACTTGCACAGCATCTGCAGCACACTTGTTTGCAACTTCTCCAGCATAAGCTTTGGCTACTGAAGCAAAATATGTGTTTCTGTGACCTTCGTCAATCATTCTTGCAGACCTGTAAACCATCAATCTTGCGGTTTCAACTCCAATAGCCATATCAGCAAGCATGAATGCAATAGCCTGATGCTCGCAAATAGGTTTTCCCATTGTTTTTCTTTCCATGGAGTACTTTGTTGCCTCTTCCAAAGCACGTCTAGCCAAACCAACTAAAAATTATACTAATTCTCATAATATTCATACCTGCTCCTGCAGCAACAGCAGGACGTGTGATATCAAACGCGCCCATGGCAATCTTGAAGCCCTGACCAACATCACCCAATCTGTTCTCATCACTGACAACAACTTCTTCAAATGCAATACCACGAGTGTCACTGCATCTTTGTCCCATGTTAATTTCCTTCTTACCAACACTGATTCCAGGAGTATCGGCATCAACAATGAATGCGGTGAATGCTTTGCCAGCAGGAGCAGACGCATCGGTCTTCGTCAATACAAAGTACCAGTTTGCCTTGCCTATGAAATCAACGCACTGAAAGACAGTGAAATACCTCCATTGGTGATCCACATCTTGTTTCCATTAATGACCCACTTGTCGCCCTTTTTCACAGCCGACGTTTTGATACCAGCGACGTCACTTCCAGCTTGACTAAAGAATTCAGTTGATCAAACTTAAAAGACTAACGGTTCAGTAACGCAATAAGCAGCCATGAGGAATTCCTCTGTCATTCTGCCCAAATACTTCTTCTTTTGAGCATCGCTGGCAGCCAAGATCAAAGGCGCTTCTGCTAATGAGTTCGCTTCAGCTGCAGTTTGAATTCCAGTGCATCCATAAGCCAATTCTTCAGTAATAATTGAAGAGTCCAAGGCTCCTAAGCCAAGACCGCCGTACTCCTGTCCAATGTGCGTATTCAGCAAACCAAGTTCCCATGCTTTCTTCAAAACTTCAGTTGGATACTCCATCGTTTCATCGTAATGAGCAGCCTTTGGAATGATATGCTCAGCTGTGAACTTTCTGGCCAATTCCTGATACTCCTTTTGCTCAGGTGTCAAGTTAAAACCAATGCATGGCGCTGGCTTCAACTTTGCGCCAAGTGCTTTGCTGGTAGAATGAAACAGTCTGCGTGGCTAAAGGTCACAATCGGTCACAAAGGTCGGCATTAAAGGAAGTTACCACTGCTTTCGGTAAAGAGAGTGTCCTCAACATCCCGTAATTCTTTTCAAACTGTGAAAACTTCAGCGGAGAATGGGACGAAACAAGAAAGCTAAACGGAAGGGAGCAGGAAAATATTCGGGTTCAGTCGCCTTTAATCCATTTGAATATCAAAGCGAAGAAGATGATGTTATGGATACTTCTGGGCAGATCATTACAGAACATGCTGATATACCGTTCCTTAATAGTTTTGTAAAGAAGGCACAAAAGAAGATAAACGGAAAAGCACCTGTTAAACCTTCGCCTGGTGGAAAGCCAAAGCAGCAGCTGCCTTTCTTGGAGGACGAATCTGAAGAAAATGGCAGCAGCGATGATATAAGTGATAATTCTGCTATTAGAGATTACATGGAAAACATCGGTTTGGATGGCGACGACTCTGCTGCAGTTGCTTACGAAATATCGAATGTGTGGGCCGGGGAAGAGGATCACATGAAAAGGCAGGCTGATTATAATTACGAAGATGGCAGCGAGACGGATGATTCTGAGGAATGGACAGATCAGTTGGACTCAGATGAGTGGAGCGATGAAACGTTGGAATCTGATGAAATTCAACTATTCAGTAATATTTTAAATCAAATAACGGATGGAGATTACGAACATGACGAAATCGGTCCATCCGGTAGCTTCGCAGCGAGGTTACAGCGAGCACGTAAACAATCCGGCAAGAAAGAAAAGAAAAATAAGGACAAGAAACAAAAGGGAATAGGAGGATACGCTAATATTCATCGGGTATTTTTGGAGTTTATGAGATGGGCTCAAGATTCTGACGGTGAAGATGTGTACTACACTCCTGCGTTGTATCATCAGCATATCGCATTGTTTCAAAAATTAGTCTCTCCATTTAAAGTATCAATAGGCAAAGGCGCACATAAGCAGGGATTTATAACTATTTATCGTTTGCCTAATACATCAATACCATCAAAAGAAGTATGTGAGTTAATGAAGGACAGAGCACTTGCAGCACAGGAAAAAATGAAGCCAACCAAGAGTGATAGTGATTCTGATGTAGGTCGCAAAAGAAAGGGTAAAGACTCAAAGCGCAAAGATAAACAGGGAAAGAAGATGGAATCGAGAGACTCTTCCAAGATGAAAGAAGGCTCCGTTATCGGACGCAATGCGAAACCTATTGAAGAATCGAACGTTGGACATGAAATGCTGCGATTAATGGGTTGGTCTCAAGGTGAGGCGTTAGGAAGCACATCCCAGTCAGCTGGTCTAATTGATCCGATTGCAGTGAAAATTCTTGGAAAGAAAAAGGGTTTAGGATACAATTAGTTTCATGTTTATATAACTAAAAATCTTTTACATGCCTCAATCCTAAATCTCCATAAACATGTTGCCTAGTACTTTTTGGTCTGATTAAAGATGATAATTTCACTTGTTTCTGCTTCTTATTCGATTTTCCCTGTTGTTGCTCATCCTCAAGATCTTCTGGCCACACAACAGTTACAGCCTCTTTGGCTAATAAATCAGAACATGTTTGCCAGGAGAATCGTATCAAACGCGGAAACCCAAATACAGAATCCATATTATTCAACAGCCATTTTTTCGTCAAAGGATCTAAACATGAACTCTTTCCAATTAAACCGTACCTGCAGGATAACCACTGCCAAATTCAATATCAATCTTGCCCTCTAAATGCTCTTGAAACAACCAATTCTTCAATTGTAAATCTCTTGTAACTTTTGCAGCGATGGAGGCAGCTGATACGGAGGGATAAAGACTGTCAGCTTTCTTTGCAACAGTTATTTTTAACCCTGGAAAGTACTGCGCTAGTTTCTGTTGGTATTTTTCCGGCGATCCAACAGTGTCAACGTAAACTTCAGTAACATTTACACCTCTGTTTAACGCAGACTGTATCAAATAAATTGCGGCATCGTGAGATAATTCATTAAGGTTGTACTTGGAGCGTTGTAACATGCAGCCACTAATATCGTCAGGACTTATTGATCGCACACTCCAGCCCAGCCATTCACCCAAAGACTTCATCTTATCAAACAAGCCTTCTCTTTGCTCAGCAGTGAGCTTCTTTGAGTCTAAATTATGTAATGTGGTAAGAATTTCTGTTAAATAAGTGTACCATCCATGCCCATGCTTTTCAGCTCTTTATTTCTTGCTACGGGACAATACGCAATTCCGTAAACCATAGGCCCAAGCACAGGGCCTCTTCCAGCTTCATCTACACCAAGACAGCACGGCTCAGATTTTAAAGTGTCTGAAACAACTTCTGCGTGATGTTCTGTGAGCGAAGTTATGAAAGGCATCGAATCCACAAAATCATGGCGAACTTTCGTGTACAAGTTCTAAACAAGGATGCTGTCTTCGTTGGTTCTAATTGGACAAATAATTGGGTCGACCACATGCTCAGTTGTACCCAGAAAACTCATGTTTATGTGTTGGTGTCTGATTCCACAGTGTCCCGTCTGCATGGGACAACTATCGCTGGGATACTCCAGAAGAAACTCTCAAAAGGTCAGCGTTTTCTGACTTATGAAATACCTCCCGGTGAAGAATCGAAGAATAGAGCGACTAAAGCTCTAATGGAAGATTTCTTGCTGTCTAACTCTTGTAATCGTGATACTTGTTTGATCGCGCTTGGTGGTGGTGTCGTTGGTGACTTGACGGGATTTGTTGCAGCTACTTTTATGCGTGGCGTGCCGTTTGTACAGGTTCCGACTACATTGCTTTCTATGGTAGATGCGAGTATTGGTGGTAAAACGGCAGTCGACACGGACCATGGAAAGAATTTAATTGGTGCTTTTTGGCAACCTGCAGCAGTTTATGTAGATGTCGACCTCTTGCGTACGTTACCAAAAAGGCAATTCATCAATGGTATGGCTGAAATCATAAAGACTGCTGCTTTCTGGGATGAGAAGGAGTTTTGTTACTTGGAAGAGAGTGCAGATGCCTTAGTTCGAATCGCTGAACATGGCTGTGCTAACGAAAAAGATACGGTAATATTCAATGCCTTTTACTGACGGTATAGGAAATATTGGAGCACGTTATACTAAAATCTATTGAGGTTAAAGCGGAAGTTGTGACCAAAGATGAAAAAGAGACTGGCTTGAGAGGTTTACTGAATTTTGGACACTCAGTTGGTCACGCTATTGAGGCTATTTACACTCCTGGACTTTTACATGGTGAAGCTGTTGCTATCGGAATGGTCAAAGAGGCTGAGATATCAAGATATTTAGGACATCTCAACCAAATTCATGTCGGTAGAATAGTCCGATGTTTAAAAGAATACGGTCTTCCAACGGATTTAAATGATCCTCTTATAATTAAACTGGCAAAACAGTCTGGAAAGAATTGGACCACTCACCAGCTGTTAGATATTATGCGGGTTGATAAGAAAAATCAGGGAGACAAGAAAAGAATTGTATTGCTTGAAAGAATCGGAAAACCAGTGGAGGAGCAGGCAAGTTATGTTCCCGATGAAGCAATCAAGATAGTTCTTTCGCCAGAGTTGTGTGTATTCCAAAAGAAAAGTTTGAATGACCAGAGAGAAGCCATTGAAATCGATGTTCCCGGAAGTAAATCGATATCTAACAGAGTTCTTCTTTTGGCTGCTTTAGGTAGTGGAAAATGCAGAATTCATGGTCTTTTGCATTCTGATGATACACAAGTAATGCTTCAAGCTTTACAGAAGCTTTCTCAAAAGAATTTTACGTGGGAGAATAACGGTAAAGTGTTAATCATTGAAGGTTCTTGTGGAAACTTTTACGAAACGTCTCAAGAACTTTACTTGGGCAACGCAGGAACTGCTGCTAGATTCCTAACAACAGCCGCGACTTTAACTTCAGGGCCTGGGAGCACTATTCTAACTGGCAATAGTCGCATGAAGCAAAGACCTATCGGTCCTCTTGTGGATTCACTAAGAACCAATGGTTGCATTATTAATTACATGGAGTCTGAAGGATGCTTGCCCCTTAGCATCAAAAATTCTAGAGGTTTTGAAGGTGGTGAAATATCATTGTCTGCTTCCATAAGCTCACAATACGTTTCAAGTATCTTGATAAGTGCGCCTTACGCAAAGAATGATGTGACGCTGGTTCTTGGTGATAAGGATTCTGAAGTTGTTTCTCAGCCTTATATTGACATGACCATCTCTATGATGAAAGATTTTGGGGTGAATGTAATTCGTGATACCGAGAATCCTAACAAGTACTTCATCAAGAAAGGAGTTTACTCTAACCCTTCCGATTATCACGTCGAGATCGATGCGTCATCTGCGACATATCCTCTGGCTATTGCTGCTATAACTGGATGTAAGGTTACTGTTCCAAGGTTGGGATGCAAGTCGCTTCAAGGAGATGCTCGATTTGCAGTTGATATTTTAAGGCCAATGGGTTGTAAAGTAGAGCAAAATGACTACGCTACTACAGTTGAAGGTCCCACTTTTGGCCACTTGAAACCATTACCAATAATTGACATGATGCCTATGACTGATGCTTTTCTAACTGCTTCAGTTCTGGCTGCTTGCGCTGGCTCGTATGATGACACTGTCACGTCCATCATAGGAATAGCTAATCAAAGAGTGAAGGAATGCAACAGAATATTAGCCATGGTGACCGAGTTAGCCAAGTTCGGCGTTGAATGTTCAGAGCTACCTGATGGAATCAAAATATGTGGAAAGTCCCTATTGAAACCCGACTCATTTAAGGAGCCTATTTCTGTTCATTGTTATGATGATCACAGAGTTGCAATGAGTTTTTCAGTCCTGGCATCAGCTATGAGTTTTGCAAATGGCGTTTTGATCGAAGAGAAGAAATGTGTAGAAAAAACTTGGCCTCAATGGTGGGATGTCATTTCACAAAAACTTGATGTTCCATTAGCTGTATCAGACAGAACTGTGGACACAGACTCAAACAAGACAATGGTAAAAGCAAAAGTCAAAGGGAACTCCATAATAATTATTGGTTTGAGAGGAGTTGGTAAAACAAATCTAGGCATGGTTGCATCTCGTTACTTGAACTACGAATTCGTCGATGTTGATGACGAGATTCAAAAGGTCGTAAATATGCCGCTTGCTGAATACATAAAGAACAACGGCTGGGAATCGTTTCGAGCCAAAGAGGCAGAAATTTTCTCAGGCCTGATTTTAACAAAGAAAAATAATACCGTGTTATCTTGCGGAGGAGGACTTGTAGAAACGGAATCAAACCGAGAATTGCTAATGAAGAACAGGGGCGGTTTCTTCATCGTTTGGGTTAAAAGAGATGTCACTGATGTCGTTTCAGAGCTCAACCGAGATTTGCACCGTCCATCATTGGGTGAAGACATGAAATCTGTATGGAATCGTAGAAGAACATTTTACGAAGAATGTAGTCATTACCACTTTACTATTATTAAAGAGCACGGGAATTACAATTGGATCAAAGTTAACCTTTCTTGGACGAATTTTTTGATGAACATAACTGAGAATCCATGCCACGTGGGCTTTGATGGGCATGTGATTCAAACTTGGAGTGATGTTCAAAACTCGAGCTTTTTCTTGTCTCTGACGTCCACAGATGTTGAGTGTCTCAATGATCTAGAAGAAATTTCTTGTAGTGCTGACGCTGTTGAATTACGAGTTGATTTGTTGAAATCTTGGGATTTGGAATTTGTGGAGCATCAGGTTTCACTTTTGCAGTATCGCTTGGCCGAATTAAAGATTCCAATTATATTCACTGTAAGGACAACAGAAGAAGGAGGGAAGTTCCCGACGGAAGATATTCAACAGCTGGAGTCTTTGATAACTAAAGGGATCACCCTGGGATGTAACTATATTGATGTTGAGTTGAATTGGCCTTCAAGTTTGCTTGACAAGCTGACAAACATCAAAGGGCACAGCAAATTTATTGCATCCTTCCACACGAGGAAAGACCCGTCTGAATTGACAAAAGTTCTAACAGAGGCATCTGTAAAGAAGGTATCAGAATTCGCGGATGTGTTAAAAATCGTCTGCACTGCTTCAGAAATGGAAGATAATTTTCTCATTTCAAAATCTTTCAATGGATCGGACGGCATTTCAAAGCTGCTTCGGCCTTTTCATGGACCTATTATTTTAATTAATATGGGTCCAGCAGGACAGCTTAGTCGTGTTTTGAATAAGTTCATGACTCCTGTGTGTCATCCACTATTGAAGCAAAAAGCAGCTCCAGGTCAACTGTCTTTGAAGGAAATTCAAGAAGCTCGCTGTCTTCTAGGATATGTTCCGAAAAAGATTTTTTACTTGTTTGGAAGTCCTATAGCTCATTCTTTGTCACCTCTATTGCATAATACCGGATTTGTTGAAATTGGTTTGGGTTCTCAATTCAAGTACGAAATCTTTGAAACTGATATCGTCTCTGGAAATCTACTTCAAGCAATTGAATCCGACGAGTTTGGCGGTGCATCTGTAACTATCCCTTTGAAAGAAGCTATCATTCCACATTTGGATAAACTAACTGAATCAGCCTCCAAAATTAAGGCGGTCAATACGATCATTCCTTATATGGAAGAAGGGCAGAAAAAACTTCTTGGTGACAATACCGACTGGCTTGGAATCTTGAAATTATTGGAAAAGAGCTCTACCATTATGCAACCCCGTATCCTTGTTATTGGTGCTGGCGGAACATCAAGAGCTGCATTATTTGCCGCCTGTTCCTTAACAAAAGAGTCTCTGGTTTACATTTGGAACCGCACTTCCGAGAAGGCTTCTATGCTGGCCAAAGAATTCAATATTAATTCATTGGATCCACAAACCCTTCATGCCAGCCATTTCGACATTATAATTTCAACAATACCTGGAGAAGCTCAAGCATCTTGCATAGACAGCATTGGTGCTGCCTTTTCTGTAGCTGGAAGGAAATCAGTGTTTATTGAAGTAGCTTACAGACCTGCTGAGACAGAATTCATGAAACTCGCCAAAAAATCTGGTTTTACTGTTTACGGTGGAATTCACGTTCTAATTGAACAAGGATTCGAACAGTTCAAGAGGTGGACTGGTAGAAACCCTCCGCGAAGTGTTATGAGGAACGTTGTCATGTCAAAATACTTGAACTCGTAAGAAAAAATTAAACCAAGTATTCCGTTCAATCTTTTTCTCTTTGAGTTGAGCGAATGTCTGAAAATCCTGTAGAACCCAGTCCTATAAGCAAAAGCAAAGTGCATCATAATAACTCTGCTCTACTGGAACCTCTAATACAGAAATTCTTAAGCAGGGAACTACCTCATGGTGAAACGAATGGAATAACCACAACCATCGATCGAATATGTACACTGGTGAAAGGTTTTGTACCTTCAGGCTTGGAAAAAGGTTATTAATATGCTGAACCCTTTTAATGAGTAGAACCCAGTGAAGCTGCACGTACAGACTCGAGCGATATGATCTTGCAGAAGTTTTACGACGTTGCACCTTACGCTTCTGCTGATAGGCACAGGCACTATTCTGGAGAGGATTATTCCAGCCAACATCCCGATATTCAGAATCCGGAAGCTTTACGGCTGTGCGTAGAAGCCTGTCATATTCAGATGAGGTCTAGTTTGATGAAGAATCCTCTTGTACGACCGGCTGTGCCAGAGACTCAGACTTATTTACAACTGCGGAATATGCAGAACGCGGACTGGGCCATTACGAGGTATCTGATAGTATTTTAATCTACTGACTTTCGCAAGCTATAATACCGGAAAGGGTCTATTGGAGCGTAAATCTATTGACAAAGCTGTGAAAGCTTTTGAGCATGCGTTAGATATCGACCCAACCAACGTTAATTGTCTCTTGGAACTTGCTAAAATGTATTTCTATGTGATGAGGTTAAATCGCGCTCAATTTTTAGTGCTCATGATAAAAAGGATTATGAGAAGGCAGTTGTGCATCTGGAAAAAGGTCTGGAAATCAACCCTGCATCAAAGGCACTTTACGAAGAATTTCGATCACTCGTGCTCTCTAATAGCCGCTATAAGCATAATTCATCATTTAGAAAAGCTTCAGACATTCATTCGCCGCCTAAAAGAAATAGCTCCAGGGAAGGAGGAAGCTATCGCCGAGAATACGAAGACGATGACAGACGGCCATACTATCATCGAGATGACAGTTACAATCGAGACGACAGGTATCGAGGCAATAGGTCTCCTTATCGAGACAACTACGGTGAACGGCCTTACAGAGATCATAGAGGTAGACCAGTTTATCGGAGAGATTATCATAACAGAGACAGCTATTCTCCTCACGAAAGACGAAATTACGATGGTCCAAGATATGAAAGAAGTAGATCGAGGTCTCCTAGATCGCATAGGAGCGATCACAGATCAACCAGTTACGGTCGGAAGGGATCTCGCTTCGTTGATCGGTATGTTCCCAAATAGGTTGTGCATTACTTGAACTTCTATTAAACTGCGTTGTTCTCGAAAACATTGTCTTTGTACAGAGGATTGTATTTTTCTTGGTATTTCGGCTTGTATAGCGGGTTGACAGTAGCTTGCGTTTGGTAAAACTCTTCTTGCCACTAAACTGTTAGATCATAATGAAACTGTTACCGTCGCTTCAAATTTTGCAGCCATGAACCAATTATACAGAAAAAATACTAATGCCACACCAACTAGCCCTATTAAACTCATTGAACCGACAACAATGCCAGCAACTTCTCCAGGTTTTAGCACACCGCCCTCTTGTGTTATCGGAGATGAAATTTCAATCGTCACATTACCCGTCGCGAAATTTCCTGCGTCGTCAGTAATTTGCCACAATATCACCTCGATACCACTATTTACAGAGTCATACGTAAACATGCCGTATTCTGTAATTGAGCAGTAACCATAATCAGGGCTACTTGCCAGATAAAACGTCAAATTTTCTTTAGGTGTATCAGGATCGAAGGAAACCAGTTGTATTGTGACCGATTCACCCATGGCAATCGTAAATGTCTCATTTTGAGTTATTGGGGGCTGATCTACAAATGAGACTTCTATAAAGACTGTTGATGAAGTTGAGTTGTCCTTTCCATCGCTCAAAATGAAGTCCAGATTATTTGTTCCATAGAAGTATAAATCGGGATAAAACGTAACTTGTTCAGAAACGGGAAACCAGGTATTTAGGCTAACAGACAATGTGCCATTAGAAGGTGCACGTGTGATCATTGCAAATAGAGTTCCTGTTTCATCAGGATCAAAACCTTTAAGGTTGAATGAAACGGGAATATTTTCAGGAGTTGATACAACAGAGCTTGTTGAAATAGGTGGAATATTCTCCGGTATAATTGATGTCGTTAATTTGAAGTTGCTTCCAAGCCAATGCCTCTCAGCATGGAAAATCGACATTTCATTCAAGCTGAATTGCGTTAACCCTAAAGAATCCATATCAACCGTGCAATTTCTTAAAATATCAATATAAATACTTTCAAGTTTACCTCTGAGCATGAAGACCTCCTAAATCACAAGATGAAACCAGTGCTCCATTGACAAACACCCACAAATCATCATCTCCGGAGAATGCGAATTGTTCTCCGCCTTTGTAATAAAATCGGACACGGAACTCGGTAGTAAACCAATAATTATTTCCACCTTGCCTCTGTGGAGTGTCGGATGCAAGATTTTCTCGTTGATACCCATATTCATCAATGGGAAAGAACCCAGTCAAACCAGAATCATATTGATACAGAGATCTCGCAGCATCAATGAGTTTCAGTTCCAAGTTAATTGGAATAGCGACATTTACTCCAGGAATATTCTGAAAGTATTCGTTATGGTAAAACTGGCCATAATTCGAAAGCGCATATCTTGTGTAATTAGCCTGATCAGAGTTGACATCCAAAAAGATGGTCAAAGAATCATCGGTCCTCAAGTTTGGAGGTATAAAAGAAGGTCTATCATCAGGAGAATTGGTCAGATTAGCACTTAATAAGCCTTTCTGTTCTCGTTTTGCATCAACATTTGCTTCAAAGTCAAGATGAAACAAGCTGAAATCTCTGATTGTCCCTCTTAATGTAATCGAGCCAGGTAAGGTTTCTTCTGACGTTAAGCATTTTATTCCACAAATGAAGTTGCAGATTGCCAAGATCAGTTGAAACATGTTCAGTTTGTCAAGAAGAACTTCAAGACGTCTGATCAACCTCCACAGCAAACAAGATTTGGTCACACAAAGTCCATCAGAGAAGAATCATTTAGAGTTGTCCTGATATCATAGAATCTTTTGGTTTAACGCCCATCAATTTCAACGCTGGATACAGTACAGACCTTTCGAAGTTCCTCAACTTAAAATTAGAAACAATCTTATGTGATATTTACGTATCTAGAAACATCAAATAGTCCTTGTTCAAGATGCCTGGTCAACCATATTGTACTCATGCCATTGAGATTCCCAAAAAGCACATCTGTCATTAATCTATCACCAACCATACAGACTTGGCTTGGCTGCAACTCAGGTTTCTTTAGGCGTAACATCCTCATAACATCATCGCCCCCGAATGGTTTCTACATATTATTGCATTTAATTTAAATACATATTGTACCTTTCCGCCATGTCTCAATACGTGTACATTGTGCAATTGTTCAAAAGCTTCAGCGTCTGTGGATGAAGGATCATCTTTAGATCCTGCTGAATTAGACACAATGTATATATTTTCACGCCCAAATATGTCAATGCACCTGTTCCATTGATCCTACACTGTTAACCCACTCCGTATGATAAAAGTTACTAAAACTGTTGCATGAACATTTGGACGATGCGGAGCGGTAATGCAATTATCCTTGTCAAAGAGTATCACTTTTATCCCCAAGCTTTTCAAACTACTAAAGTCTATTCCGTTTATTGTGGGCGCAGTGCGCTGTGGCATGAATAATTGAACACGCGACCACATCTTGTCTAATCAATGATCAGAATCTTTGTGTGGATGCCTGCTGCGCTCAGCTTGGGCTACACTAAAAGCTTCAATACTAGAAGCCCTTTACAACGCTGTACTAGTATTCTATGGAAGAGGAGGAACTTTTACACTGCATTGCTTCCATTTGTAACACATTCTCCAGCAACTACACAGAAGAAGCAGAAACCAAATGTGATATCGGTTGCCAAAAGGATTGCATTCAAACCTTTATTCGCTATTGCTTGTGCTGCTAGAGCTGCTTATCTGGCTTTGGTTTTTACACCTTCGATCCTGTTGCTGCCTGTTTCAATGTTACGGCCTTCGATATATCCGCTCTGGTACGATGTACTTTTACGTTCATTGGAACTTAGTGGACCGACCTTTATTAAATTGGGGCAATGGGCATCTACAAGGCCGGACATATTTCCGGAGGATCTTTGCGTAACTCTCAGGAAGTTGCATGATCAAGTTCCTCCACATTCCTACGAGTATACAATGAAAGCTATAGAGAAGTCTTTCCATAAGAAGATGGATGACATATTTACAGAGTTTACGGAGAAGCCTATTGGCTGTGGCTGTATAGCCCAAGTTCACAAAGCTAGAATTAAATACCCCGAAGAATGTGATGTTGCAGTCAAGGTAGTGCATCCATACATAAAGCCCTTGATAGAAGCTGATTTGGCTATTATGATGTTTACTGCCAGGATTATTGATATGCTTCCTAATATGAAGTGGCTAAGTTTTCCCGAAGAGGTTCAAGAGTTCTCTTCGCTAATGCTGAAACAATTGGATATGCGGGTAGAAGCGCGCAATTTGAAAAAATTCCGGAATAATTTTAAAACGATACCATATTGTACTTTCCCGCGTCCTATTGATGGACTTGTTACGGAGCAAGTGCTCGTCGAAACGTTTTCAGACGCCTTGCCCATGGCATCAATTTTGGACTGCAAAGATGAAAATCTAAAAAGGCAAGTTGCGGATTTGGGCCTAAAGTCTTTTTTAAAAATGCTACTGGAAGATAATTTTGTGCATTCAGATTTGCATCCGGGGAATATTTTGGTGAAGGTTCCAACCAGTTCCAACAGTTTGATCGAAAAAGAGTTGCACTTACTGAAACCCCCACATCCACAACTTGAGTTTGTTGACGCTGGACTTGTGACAGTATTATCTGAGAAGAACATGCTTAACTTTATTGATCTCTTCGCAGCTTTGGTCGATGGCGACGGAAGAGAAATAGCGAGACTGATGGTCGAGAGATCAAGGATGGAGGGAGTACCTGATAAGGATAAGAAGTTATTTTGTAGGAATTATGACAAATTTGAAGCTGAGATGGAGTCATTGATTCAAAATGTACAGGAAAAGACATTTAGTCTAGCAACAATTCATATTTCGGAAGTTCTGGGCAACGTTTTAAATTTAGTTCGGGACCACCATGTTAAAATTGAGAGTGACTTTACAAATCTTGTAGTATCAATAATGGTACTGGAAGGTCTGGGAAGACAGCTGAATCCAGAAGTGGATCTTTTTGAAGCCGCAAAACCTTTACTGCGTTTCAGACGGGCACAATTTTACACACTAAAACAGGGATTATTCCTAAAGTTTGCTGCATTTGTGGAGGCCCGATCTGTCCTTATGCATACAGATGATGATGAAATCTACGACAACACGAACCAGCTGTTATCGTTAACATGATAATTCTTTATTCAGAGTCACTACCAGAAGGGTCAGGATGCAGTGCAGAGCATTTTGATAAAGCCATAAATATTTCTTCTACTTCTGAACTATCTGCGGGGATAAGATTTATCTCGCGAAGCACTTCCTCATTATCCTTATCAGTAATTTGAAGATAAACGCACGGCTTGGGCTCGCGTGATATAGCATGAATTGCTATTAGGGGATACTCTAACGAAAATCCTTTTTTAGAGTCCTCATTGGACCAACATAAAACTTCCGTGCCTACTATCAACGTGCCAACTCCGCTGAGCTCGTGCTCAATATTTTGGCATTTCAAAGTAACGCCTTTTACAGAAAACTCTACAGTAGTAACTGAATTCCCATTAGCATCGAAAGCTTCTTTTCCAGAGCTGTCCAAAACTAATGCGTAGTCAAGAAGATTCATTGTGAAGTTTGATCAAGTGTCAGAAATGAGCCAAAAGTATCCCAGCATGCGCTTACAAGCTAAAGGGCTCAATAAGTTATTACAATCGTGGTCTGATTACTTTGTTATCTTGAAGCCAGACGTATTGGAGCTAATGAAGGTAACGATCAACTGCTGAGGTCACAACTAAATCATAGGGACATGATCAATCCAATATTCTTGGTCCCTTTTCATTGAAACAGGCCTGCATCACACTTCAGTACAATGACAACAATGATGGACTGAAATCTGTTACGCTAGGCAATTCTGATGGAGTTGATCAGGTCATGTTCAGGGGAGAATCACCTGAAGAACTATTGGAGTGGGCTAGGCTGGTTCGATCGAATGTCAGAGCCCTTGACAAGATAAAGAGGGAAACCATATTGGATTTCCAGCCAGAAGCTAATTTTCAAGGAAAGGTTTTGGATATTGGATGGTGCCATGTGCGGAACATGAATCGGATTGAAGACACACCTAGCTGGTCTCGAAAATTTGCGATTCTGACGGATTCTAAATTGGCGCTTCTTTCAAGAGCTCCTCAATTGGGTGAAGAATTTTTGGAATGTGAGCACGTATTTAGTTTGGTTGAGACAAGACTAAATCTAATCGATCGCTACAATGATGCTTTGAAGACCAAGAGACATATCGCTGCGATACGAGATGGTCAACAGTTTCTCTTACTTGCATTTGGTACTTTCTAGCATTATAATTACTGATTCAATGTTATAGAAACTGCTACAGAATTGCAGCATTGGTTAAGTAATATGAGGCAAATTACGTTTCACAATATCAAGAAATCAAAGGTATTATATTTCATGATCTTTAACGTTGTAAGCAATATTCTTTCCTTGTAGGAGATCGATCCGTTGGCTCTTATCTGTCTGTGGGACTGGTAGGCGGGCTGATGCTTAGAGATTCTCGTTTCGTAAGTTATTAGTCACGTAGTTTAACCTCAGTAGCATCTTGTATGGTCGTACGGTGTGTATCACTTGAAGGGAGTTGCTGTTAATCCAGGACAGTTTGCGGTCCCTAAAGCTTTTTATGATGCATTAGGGAAAACCGCTACTTTGAAATCAAGTTCCAATCTTATTTCGAAGAGTGAGAAGTTGGATGCTAAATCTGTGTCTTTGGATTTCGGTACTAGAAATCCAAAAGTCGAGGGCAAAACAGTTCCTATTAAATTGGCTCTTGGTGACTCCGCGTTGACTGTTATGAATATTTTATTGAACGTGATCGAAACAGCTAATGCTAATCCACATTTAGTTCCCAAACCGCAAGATAAGAAGAAAGGTGCAGTGAATGTACGAGAAAGGGCTTTATCGAGCCCGAGTGGATTAAATTCTGCTGAATTTTCTGCTTCCACTGAATTTACTAGTGATAATATGTCTCATGATGCCTCTGAGACTTCATCGCCTGTAACTCCTTATAGTGCTCCAAAAGGAAGACAGCGCAGTCAAACCTCTCCGGTAGAAGTCGATAAGAAATTCGTTTGGGACAAAGTTGCACCTAAACAAAAACCTGGGTTTATTCCGAAAAGTTCCAGTGCATTGAAAAACTCCGTCACGGTTCCAGTCCCTGAAACACCTGTTCCTCCAGAATATGACACCTTGGACCTGATCTCAACTTACCGTCAATAGATTCTCTGATGCGCTGGAATGAGCCCTTTCTTCTTCGGTGTAGAAGTCATCGAGGATGGGATACGTCAACAAATTCAGCTTCTCATTGATCACCAACAGAGAATTAGCAGGAACACTAATCCAGTCATTTCTTTCATACGTCAAAGGCTCAGATGAAACAATGATGAGGTTTTCTCTTCTATCAAGCGTGACCATTTTGTAAACACCGCAAGATACTGCTTCAAACTTGCTTCCAGTTGAATAGAAAAGAGAAGCAGGATCCATTGTCTTGGAATTTACATATCTGGTAACTGCGACCACAGAACCGTTTGAAACAGCAAAATTCATCAACGAAGGTTCGATTACACCAGCTTCTTTGCACCAAAGATTCAGTATGTTGATGACTTTAAGTAGCGCAGCGGACATTTTATCGGCACCATAATCACCATTTAAAGGATCATCAAATTGATTTAAAAATAGTGCGAATATCCATTCACTGTCTGTGTTGCCCTGGACGAAAAGGTAAAGTTCATCACGTAGAACACTCTGTAACTTTCGTTTGATCTTTGAGAACCCACTTATGTAACCATTGTGCATAAAGAGAAATCGACCGTACGACCATGGATGGCAATTTGTTTCAGTTATAGGAAAACCAGGGCTCGCGGCGCGAACATGAGCAAATACCAGTTTAGATTGAATCTTCTCAGATAGCCGGATAAGATTGAAATTGGTCCATGCTGGCAATATGCTTGTGAATATACACGGACCGTCTTTAGCGCTGTACATCTTTAGCAACTCATTCTGTCGCTCAGGCGCAGT
Organism: Amoeboaphelidium occidentale; assembly: GCA_023515795.1. NCBI lineage: Eukaryota > Fungi > Aphelidiomycota > Aphelidea > Amoeboaphelidium > Amoeboaphelidium occidentale. The sequence goes on along the minus strand of JALGPX010000082.1, from coordinate 20,273 downwards.
GTCATTAGGTCTCTCCTCTTGGTACCATCCAATTCCAAATCCATCTCCGTTCAGAGGTCTCCTTTTATCCACCCTCAGCTTGGAATCGAAACTCTGGTGAACCATCGAATGTTCAGGCCTTGTCAGTAAGTCAGCTAAAAGTATTGGCTCTTTTCCTTTGTAAAGCAAGAATCTGCACATTCTTAAACAGAAGTTATTTTTGGCTGAAGAAGAAATAGGAAACAAAAGCACGGTTACAAAGGTTGTCAGTAGAAGAAACACGGTGATCATTGTGCCAAATTAGGCAGATATCTTCCAAGTTCTTTGTAAGAAGAGCAACACATTTACGCTCTGTATTGCTTCACTTTTCAATGTGAATTGCCTGTGATGCCCGTCGTATCTTTGAATCGATTTCTCAATGTCATCACACCTTCGCAACCATCCCATAAACCCTTTAAACATTCGAGAATTCAGTAGGAAGGAACTTATAGACATTCTGGACTCCGTAATTTCACATTTATTGGCTCACATTTGCAGTGCCCTGGAATTGGTAAAGCTTTAGTTATCGACAAGTCTTTGTCTGGGCCCCTGAGCCTGGTCGCAGAGTATTCTTTGCTTAAAGTAATTTTAACATTCGACTGGCTCACGTGGAATTCAGGAGCATGGCGTTGATAAGATTTATCATTTGGACAGCGAAGCTTTGGAAACGGAATGTGGCACTGTAATTTACCTTACCAGGCCTAAACTTGGACACATGGGACTTATAGCAGGTTATTTTTGTGGTTTTCTACTAAATATGCGTTATAGACCAGGTCAAACGAGTAAGGGCTGTTGGGCAGAGGACTGTCTTCTTTTTATACTTTACGCCATGTCGACAAACGATTTGCGAGAGAATACTCGAGGACGAAGGTGTCTTAGGTGATATCACCATTGGGGAATATCATTTGGACATGTTTCCTTTGGAGTCTGATGTTATATCAATGGAATACAGCAACAGTTTTAGGGAGCTGTTTTATGACGGCGACTACACGACGATCAATTGGATGGCTAAAGCAGTCATGAAACTTCAGCTGACCTCCGGGATAATTCCTCGTGTAATCGGGAAGGGGTATTTTGCAAAAGTTTTCGCGGACATCCTGTTACGCCTGAGAGCGGACTTTCCACCAGAAAAGATACCAACAAAATCCGAGATAGATTTCGTGATTATTCTCGACAGAAATGTTGACATGATCACGCCAATGCTGACACAGCTGACTTACGAAGGCATTCTGGATGAGTACTTCGGAATCAACCATGGTAGCTTTTCTGGCTTAATCTAATTGAAATTGTAGGCATCATTTCTCTAAATCATGAGATTTCTGGCGTCAAGGACAAGAAGAAGTTCGCTCTGAATTCATCAGATAGACTATTTAATGAGATACGAGACAGCAACATATCAGTTGTTGGCAAAGTTCTTAACAAGAATGCAAAGATCATCAAACAAACTGATGAAGCACGGCATCAAGCAAAATCTGTCACTGAGTTGAAAGACTTTGTGTCAAAATTAGGTGGCATGCTTCAAGACAAGCAATCATTACAATTACATACAAATATCACAGAATTCTTGAATAAGAATGTTATCGGGTCTGAATTGTTGCGAGATTGGGATGCACAACAAACAATCCTCGATGGCGTTGATGTGACTGATGTTTTAAAGCAAGTTGAAGAAGCAATATACGCAAGACAATCTATCACACGAGTGTTACGACTGCTTTGTCTTTTATTTCTAACAGGTTATGTTTTTAAGCCAAAAGTTTTGGAGCAATTAAAACAGGATATTATTCATGCTTATGGATTCGAATACTTGCAGCACTTGGATGCTTTGGCGCATGTTGGTTTGCTGAGGAATATTCTATCAAAGCAAAATGCTTCCATTGTAAAAAATAATTTGAAGCTTGTGGTTGATGAAGTCGATGAACAAAATCCTCAGGATATTTCTTATGTTTACTCTGGATATGCCCCTCTAAGTGTTCGGATTATAGAAGCGCTTACACGGAACTTGCTAAAGGCTGAAGGCAATAATGCATGGAAATCATTGGAGGAATATTGTAATTTCCTTCCTGGTCCATCGTTCGATTTGAGACAAGATGTATTTGGTACAAAGAAACAAGGCAAGAAGACTGGGCTTGTAGTCTTCATTGGTGGGTGTACATTGGCTGAAATATCCGCTCTTAGATTTCTCGCTCATAATCGGCCGCAAACTGAAGCATGCGATTACTTCGTGTTTACTTCAGATTTGACCAACGGAGACAAACTTATGGGAAGCTTGATGGAATTATCATCAGATAATAATGAATGAATATCAAAATATACTTTATTTATTCATTGGTTTTGAACCATCCGTGTTTAACAACTTTCTCATCTGATTGTCTCAGCTTGAACCAAAGGAAATCGTGCCTTCCACGCCAGTAATACAACATGTAGATCGTATCTGCTTCTTCGGCACCCTCTTTCCCTGATGCACCCTCAGGTATAACAGGACCTGGCATAAATGAGGGCGATTGGAATGGTTGGCTCAAATCAGCTGTGATCTCATCAGCTTCACCCATCGTTTGCAAAACATCTGCACCGCTCTTTGTTCCATCTCCCAAAAGATCGCCCAATTGCTGCATGATCTTATGCTTTGGCGAATCGTAAGCATCAACCTCTGGATTGAAATCTTGTCCGACATCTGCACCGAAATGGCTTGGTGCTTTTCTCATGTTCTGATACTGCTGCCCCAAAGCTTGAAGTGAAGGGGCTCCTTGATTTGAAGTTGAAGACATATCAATAGGCTTTCTTGTGAATGTGAATATGAAAATCAGGAAAAAGAATGCAAAAATGCAAAGTGCGCAACTGCTAGATCGCATGGCAAAGGAAAATCTTTTTGGTTGTTTCACAAACTCAGCGAATCGCATGTTCCGACTTTCCTGTGCGGCGCAGAATTATGCGTGGGGAAAATTGGGCTCAGATTCTAAAGTAGCTCAGCTGTCATTGAATGCTTCTGCAGAAAAAGGCTCCATTAAAGAAAGCGAACCTTATGCGGAATTGTGGATGGGAACTCATGTTAATGGTCCATCAAAAATCTACTCTTCAGGTGAACTTCTGTCTGACAGAATACGCAAAGATCCTTCAAGAATTTTATCTGACAAAGTGGCTGGAGATTTTCAGGGTGAGTTGCCCTTCTTGTTCAAAGTTTTGTCTGTCAACAAAGCGCTGTCTATTCAAGCTCATCCCGACAAGGAATTAGCCAAGGTCTTACATGCGAAGTTTCCTAATGCCTACAAGGATGATAATCACAAGCCTGAAATGGCCATAGCTTTAACTGACTTTGAGGCTTTGTGTGGATTCAGGGAGTTTCACGATATCTTGGAAAGCATCGCTTTATTTCCCGAACTTGGTGAATTGGTTGGTAACGATACTGTGTCTGTCTTCAAATCGAATCCTTCGAAAGAGACTCTAAAAGTCATGTTTGGCGCATTGATGCGATCCAAAGACGAAAATGTCAAGCAAGCAGTCGATAAAGCTGTTCAGAGGTTAAAGGCATCTGGGAAATCATTTTCGAAAGGCAGCAGAGAAGAGCTACTTGTAAGATTGAACTCTCAGTATCCAGGAGATGTTGGCTGCTTTTGTTGCTTGTTGTTGAATTACCTTTGCTTGAAGCCGTCACAAGCGGTGTTTCTTGGTGCTAATGAACCTCATGCATATCTTTCTGGTGATTGCATCGAATGTATGGCTACCAGCGATAATGTTGTTCGAGCAGGATTAACTCCAAAGCTCAAGGACGTTGAAACACTGCTTGGCATGCTCACATTCAAAACTTATTCTGCGTCTTCATTAGTTCTTGGTGGTGAAACTCTACCAACAGGTGTACGCCTGTATAGATCTCCTGTTCCTGAGTTTTCTGTTTGTCGCTTGGAAGTATTGCAGGGAAAATCTATCGAATTATCATCAGTTGGGCCTGGTATTTTACTGATAGTTGAAGGTTCATGTGATATTTCAAGCTCAACTGAAGAGTTCAAAGGACAGGCCGGTTCAGTTTACTTTCTTTCAGATAAAGCTAAGGCCAAAATTACTTCAGCAAAGGAGAAAATAGTTGCTTATCAAGCGATTGTCAATTCTAAATGAATCTATTATGCAACCTTATTTCTTGTTTTGTCTCTTTGATTTTCCTGGACGATTCTTCTTAAATGTCTTCTTATTCTTCTTTACATTGAATGAGAATTCGTTAACGCTATCTGAATTGTTACTCTTCTGGAATCGTTTCTTTCCACCAAACCCAAATTGTTTGTCTCTTGCATCGCGAGACTTCTTGCCTTTCTTTTTATGATTCTGCTTGTGATCATCCTCGTTATCAAGCAGGCTAAGATCGAACTCATCGTCGTCGTCCAAATTGTTATTCTCTCGCTTTCTCTTCTTGATAGCGTCAATCTTGGACAGAGTGTCTGCCTTTTGCTTTTGACGTTCTTGGATCTTTTGAGACTGGATCTGTTTTCCGAACTTCCTCATTTCACGTATCTTACGCGCTTCTTCCTTCTTCTTGATAACGGATGCCTCTTCAACTAAATCTTTCTTGATTCTATCCATCTGTTCATCAGTTTTGATCATCTCAGCGAAGTAGTCTTCGGGTCTCTCGAACGGAATGCCTGCGGCAAGAACTCTTTTCTGAGCCTCAAGCGCGCATTCTAAAGCCATTGCCATAAAAACCTTTTCGCGTTCAATATCATTGTCTTTAAGATCATCAGGGCATGAGCGCGTAGTCGTGTAATCTAGTCTTTCAATCCATTCGAGCTCTTTGCCAGCTATCGCGTTCAGGTCGAGCTCTTTAGCTTTTTGTAACAATATTTCCTAAGGATTAGAAAGTCACGCTAATATCACGTACTCTTTTTGCTGAATCCATGTTGGTTTGAAAAAGAAAATTGAAAAATTTCTATTCGAGTTTTGTATCAACAGCGCTCAAAGATTTTGTATAAATTCGACAAACTTGCCAGTTCCTTGATATCTCCGTCACTAAATACGTGACTTGGGATTTTGATCAACTTCAGCTGGTCGATTAAGAAGTCTAGGTCACTAAACACAGAAAGATCATCGACCTTGTAAAGCTGAGACAAAGCGGCGATAATTGCCCTAAAACAAACCATTTCATCATCCCAGATATCTGGATTAGCCAAATGTTCGATGAAACGGTCAATGCGAGACAGATTCGGTTTGTGACCCTTGATGACCACAGGAAGCCTTACCAAACGTCCAGAATCTTCGTCAATGTGTATGCTAAAATATTCTTTCATCATTTGGAGCTTTTCTAACTTCATTTCGAGTTTTATCGGAGGATCTAGCACAAACTCCTCTAAATTATGAAAATAGTGTAAGAAGAGTTGATAGAACATGAGTTCGCTGATGCGAGGGATATTAACACAGTACAATCCAATGTTGTGTTGAAATAATAAATGATTCTCGCTTAACTTCCCAACAAACTTGACATCTTTGAACATTTCCCCAAGAACAGGATCAGATTTATCAGCGCATTCTTTCCTCAATCGAAGAACCGATGTGAGTCTGACTGTTACCCATGTCCTAGGTTGAAAATTTAACCCCCTTTTTAAAACCTCTTCTAGGGTTTGATCCTTTGTATCCACTCTCTTGAGTTTGTGGACTGCAATTTTCTTGGCTGTGCTTGGAGTTTCTTCCACACTTGAAGATCGTTTCAACTGGGTCTGAGAGAATTTCGTGACAGAAAATTCTTTCTCTTCTGAAGACGTTTGGAGAATAGTAGATGCTTCACTTGCGAGTATGGCTGTTATCTCATCTTCGTCCAGTAATCGCACTTCTCTTTTTGTTGGATGAATGTTAACATCAACTCTTCTCGGTGGAACTTGGACAGATAAAAAACACCACGGATGACATCCCTTCGGCGCGAACTTTGAGAACGCAGTTTCAACAGTTTTCTTAATCGCTTGATTTGAAACCAAACGATTATTCAGGAATAGAATTAAATTCGTTTTCTTATTGACATATTCAGGAGCCGATATGAAGCCTTCCATTGAAATTTTATCTCCTTCAAAACAAATCTTCTTTAGGCTTGATGTAAGAGCTGACGGATTTAATTGTCTCAGAACGCTAAGCCGGTCACCAGCTATTGTTTGGACTTCGGCATTACTGGATTCTTCTTTTCGACACGAAAATGAGACGTGGTGAAACTGAACTGCGTAATTAATGACCACATTCATTATTCTTAAAAATTCTTCGTTGTAATTTTCGCCAATTGCATTCCTTCGTGACGGTAAATCTAGAAACATGTTTGAAACTTTGATTTTTGTCCCCACGTTTCCAGCAAAAGGTTGTGGCTCTCCCAATAGCACTCCTTCTCGATAGTCTGCTTTGTATGAACACTCGCTATCAGCCGTTCTCGTTGTGATTTCAACGTTTGCGACGGAGGAAATCGCAGATAATGCCTCTCCCCTGAAACCGAAACTGGTTGCATCCATAAGATCATCTAGGCTCTTTATCTTGCTCGTTGTAAACCTCTGACATACAATTTCCAGGTCCTCCTTTCTTATGCCCGATCCATCGTCGCTTACTTGTAGCAACGAGAATCCACCGTTTTTTACGGAAATCTGAATATGAGTGGCCCCAGCGTCCAACGAGTTTTCAAGAAGCTCTTTCACGGCATTGTGCGGCCGTTGAATAATTTCTCCTGCAGCAATCCTCTGAACAACTTCAGGCGGCAATTTTCTGATCAAACTCATCGCACAATGACAGTAATTGAGCAGGTCATGCAGGAATATGACCAAACGCAGGTCGAATTGATGAACGAAGTATGCATTAAAGTTAATGAGCAAGATGTTATTGAAGGCTCAATAAGCAAGAAAGCCTGTAAGTTAGACGCGGTCATATGTTGCTAATTTAAAAGGCCATTTAATGACCAACATAAAATCTGGCAACGCTCTACATCGTGCATTCAGCGTATTCCTCTTCAATGATAAAGGAGAATTACTGCTGCAGCAGCGTTCGCAGGAAAAGATCACCTTCCCTGAATATTGGACAAATACGTGCTGTTCTCATCCTTTGTTCAATTTACCGGAAGAGAAAGACGGAGTAGAGGGGGTAAAGAGCGCTGCCATCCGCAAACTAAACCATGAACTTGGAATCGTTGGAATTGAAGCGGATGACTTGACGTTCTTGACCAAAATACTCTACAAAGCTGAATCTGATACCGTATGGGGCGAGCATGAGGTCGATTATATCCTTTTTGCCAAAAAGAGCGTATTGCTGGACAACACAAATGCTAATGAAGTTATGAACCACCGTTACGTATCGAAGGACGAGATGCTGGAGCTGATCAAAAAATCACAACGCGGAGAAGTAAAGCTAACTCCATGGTTTGCTTTGATTTGTGATAGCTTCCTCATGAAATGGTGGGATCGTTTAGATAAGTTGGAAGAGTGTATTGATAGTGATATCCACAAGATGTATTGAGCGGATCTATCGAATCGCAAAAAACCACTCACTCAAAAGCAACCCTCTAGGAATCGAATAAACCTTAAGTCTGTAAATGATGGCCAATTGGGCGATGGTTCATTTGAATATTGTTATCTCATGCATCTGCAAAAATTCTTGGCGCATTGTTTGTAACATAAACTTCGATCGAGCGAACAACAAGCATTCTTCGTCAAACACTGGATATGTCACTCACTTGGCCTATTGCATTCACCATTAGTTTATCCTTTCAGCAATTGTTATAGCCTACAAGTTCTTTGTCGAGCAAAATCATTCTGATCTCTCTTTTCTGATCTCTGAACAATCTTGCACTATACATGCTCAAATCTCGACCTGCTGCATCTGCAATAAACGAACTGTGCCACAGGCAGATAGGTGCACGATTAAAGCTTATTCATGCCGAAGAAAGCAGCCCAGGGTCGGTATTCTTTCAGCCTGCTGGACTGCATATTATTCATCAAATTAAGAGACTATTACGCGCTGAATATCACAAATATGGTTTCGCTGAAGTCTCTACACCGATACTATTCTCCCCACAGCTATGGAAACAGAGTGGACATTACGACAAGTATGCGGAGAACATGTTCTTTATCAATGAGGAGGAAAATGCGATGGGAATGAAAGCCATGAATTGTCCTGCTCATTGCTTGCTTTACGCATCCAAATCCAGGTCATATCGCGATTTACCTATTCGATTTGCTGATTTCACGTCTCTTCACCGCAACGAGCTTCGAAATACTTTAACAGGTCTTACTAGACTGCGCCAATTTCATCAAGACGATGGACACATATTCTGTACAGAAGATCAGGTCCAGAAAGAAATTTCGAACTTCCTTAAGCTTGTGCAGAGAGTGCTTATTGACGTTTTCAAGTTTAAGAAATATTCTGTCGCGTTGTCTACGAGGCCAGATAATTTCCTGGGCTCGTTGAAGGATTGGGAGTTAACGGAAAGTATTCTTGAAAACGTTCTAAAAGATTCAGGTCTCAATTACTCCATTAAGGAAAAAGATGGTGCGTTTTATGGGCCTAAGATTGATATTCACGTAACAGATTCCTTAAACAGGGCTCATCAGCTTTCCACATTGCAACTGGACTATCAGTTACCAGAAAGGTTTGAATTGAAATACTTTGCTGCAGATGGGTCATTAAAACGACCTGTGATGATCCATAGGGCTGTTCTTGGGTCATTAGAAAGGTTCTTTGCTGTTTGGTTGGAATCCATAGCGGGAAAAATACCTTTTTGGTGTTCACCTTACCAAGCTATCATTATACCGCTCAAATCTAACCATTTGGAATATGCAGAAAATTTAAGACAAGAATTATCTGTCAAGTATCCAGAAGATCCTTTATCGCCTCATTACGAAGTTACTGTTGATAGAGACTTTGATGAAACATTGCCAAAGAGGATAAAGACAGCTACTTTAAACGAGTATATTTTTGCAATTGTAATTGGCGACAAGGAAGTTGAGACTGGACTACTGTCAGTCCGGAACCGCGATTCTTCTGGAAAACCACAGCAGAAATTCACAGCTGCGGATCTCAAGTCCGATTTTTTTAGGCTAGAACACAATTTTCTGTAATTTTTATGGATTCTTACATTGTAATAAATATATCCATACCTCTAATATCTATCTAGAAAGCTGTGAGTACTCTCAATCGCCTACAGACCAATTCCGCAGTGTTAACTGCCTTGCGCGATTCTAGAGGTAAAATGAACGAAAAGAGTCTACCAGAAATGCGACAATACTGGAAGCAGCTTGGCTATGAACTGTCAGATCTAAATCGATTGAAAATTATTCACGTGGCGGGGACAAAGGGCAAGGGAAGCACTTGTGCATTCATCGAGTCAATATTGCTGAATCTTTCTCGATCGAAACTTAAAGTCGGGCTTTATACGTCACCACATTTGATAGAGGTACGAGAACGTATAAGAATTAATGGTCAACCGTTGGAGAAACCGTTGTTCTCGGAATACTTTTTTGAAGTTTGGAATAAGTTGAAGTCAGTTCCAGAACCTCCGTCATACTTTCGATTTCTCACATTAATGGCATTTCATACTTTTATTAGAGAGAAATTAGATGTTGCAATTGTGGAAGTTGGTATTGGTGGCGAGTTTGATGCAACAAATATTGTAGAAAAACCACACATTAGTGTCGTTACGTCCCTCGGCTTTGATCACCAAGCCATTCTAGGCCAGACTTTACCTGAAATCGCCTGGCACAAGGCTGGGATAATGAAAACGGATGTCCCTTGTGTAACCACGAATGACAACGTGAGTGTGCTAGATGTTTTGAAACGAAGGGCCGATGAATTGCAGGCAAGCTGTTTAATCATTGCTGAAGATTTTCTTAAAGATATGAATATCAGCGCATCCGCTTTGAAGCCAGGTATCCCTGGGAATCACCAGAAGATTAATGCTGAATTGGCCTTAGTCGCATGTCTGCATTGGCTTCGCTTGAATGATATACCATATGAGCTCCCTGATTTGGAGCAAGGATTGACTAAAGCGCGATGGGCGGGTAGAAGTCAGTCTATTATTTGCAAGAATTCTTCGGGATCCGACGTGCAAGTATACCTGGATGGTGCTCACACTATGGAGAGCATATCCGCTTGTTTGAACTGGTATGAGCAAGTCATGGCATCTAATGCATCGAATAATTCAAAGAAAAATGTTTTGGTGTTCTACATGTCTGGCAGGAGAGATCCCATGCCCATTCTGAAATTGGTGTTATCGAAATGTCAATTTGATCAGATCATATTCCCATTAAACAAATCAAAGATTGCCAGTGACTATCCGGACCTCATTAACAGTAACGTATCAGACTCAGAGGAGATGCAGGCGAGAAGCACTCTAGTGGAGACTTTGAATGAGCTTAGCTCAGACGCCAAACCATTGCTTCCAGATTCTATAGAAGACTGTTTGGAAGAAATATTGAAAAATGAAGATGTTGGCTCCGTATTGGTAACTGGATCTTTGCACTTGGTTGGTTCGGTTAGTGCCGCGTTAAAACTCTAAGCCATAAAGATTGCTCTTTTCCACTTGTCACAAACAATTTCGCAAGCCATGAAAATCGTCTTTGCAATTGCACTGGGGGATGACGGCTCTCCACCACCTCAGGCTAAAGTAAATGATTTCATACTAGCGGCAGCGTTAAATTGTCTAGCTTCAAAGATTACCTCCTCCGGATCCTGATAAGCCTTATACTTTACGCTTCATCTTGGCAGCAGGTTCAGAAGCTCTTATAAATGGCTGCTTGAAGACGAACTATCCAGTTTATGGGGGACCATTCGAAAGAAATCGATTTTCGTCCATTAGTTTCAGGTATGACTACATCACTGATGGCTACTGCGAGTTCCAAATTGATCAAGGCGGCGCATATGAATATTTCGTAGAGTATTCGAATAAGGGTCAGGTCAAAACCTCTCTACTGCCTGGTCATTTTCTTGTGGACCCTGCTTTGACTATTCATCCTTTGAAACTTGATAGAGAAGCATCAAGCATTGCACCAAAAGAACACATTCTAAATTTGAACTCTATATGCTTATTGACGGTTGTTCCGAAATGGTTGGGCCCTATTAGTTCATGGAAGCATCATTTTCAGTCATTCGCTTCAATGGGTTACAATATGATACATTTTGTCCCGTTACAGAAAAGGGGCGAGTCTAACTCCCCATACTCAATTTATGATCAACTTTCACTTTCTGATGACCTCTTTGAAGACGCAGAGAACGGAAAATTGACCGAGGAAAAGAAGACTTCCATTTTGAGGCAGGAGATATCATCCATACATCAGATGGGAATGCTAACAATGTCTGATATTGTCTGGAATCACACAGCAAATAACAGCGAGTGGCTGAAAATTCATCCGGAGGCTGGTTACAACCTTGTGAATTCGCCGCATCTTATGTCAGCATACATTCTGGATGAAGCAATTATGCAGTTTTCTAAGAATATTCAGTCTTACTGTGGAATCGATAGAGTATCTAGTGAAACTGATCTTAATCATGTAATGGATACTTTCAAGGAGAAGCTGTTTGTAGACTTAAAGCTTTGGGAGTTTTACGTGCTGGATGTCGAGAAGCATCTTTCCGAGATTTCTGCTGCTTCTATTCGCGATTTCAAACCTACTGCTGCTTCCCAAAAGTTGAGCAAAACAACGTTTTCATCCTTTAGTTTGAAAGAGAAATCTTCAATTATTCGGAATGAAGGCTTGATTTCTGTGAATCCTGGAACGCGCTTAGGCAAGAGAATTGGAACCGAGGATGCTTTGTCTATTTTGAGTTTATGTACTCCTGCCGGATTGAATATTGAAGCTTGGCCTAAGGAGAACCTTATAATGGAGTATAAACGAATACTGGAAGATATCAATATGTTCTATTATGTAGAGTATGATAAAGACGTGGTGACTATTATGGAAAATATACGCAATCGCTTAAAATACGAAAGAATGGCAGACCATGGACCAAAAATGGGCCGCATATCTTTTGAATCACCTCTTGTCAGTACATACTTTACAAGAATTGAGAGGACGTCTCAGAATCAACACTTTGACTGGAAGGAATTAATTGTTGCAAATAATGGATGGATTTGGAATGCTGATCCTCTTGTAGATTTTGCTGGTCCGTACTCAAAATCGTATTTGATAAGAGAAGTCATTCCTTGGGGAGATTGTGTTAAATTGCGATATGGAAGAGGACCGGCAGATAATCCTTGGCTTTGGGAGCATATGACCAAGTATTCATTACTTCTGGCGTCAGCATTTGATGGTTTCAGGATTGACAATTGTCACTCTACGCCTATTCACGTGGCGCAATTCTTTTTAGACAAAGCTCGACAGATCAAACCAAATCTGTATGTTATCGCAGAATTATTTACGGGATCAGAAGAAAAAGATATCAAGTTTGTCTCAAAATTAGGTATAAATTCTCTGATACGGGAAGCTATGAATGCTTGGAACGCAGGTGAAATGAGCCGTTTGGTTCATCATCATGGTGGCCAGCCAGCCGGCTCTATGGCATTAAATGCCGAGTATCTTCCATATGAGTTAGTTGGGCATGGATCAGTGAGTGTGAAGTCGCCTATCATTTCCGCTTTTGAGAAGCCCGTTGAGTGGTTAGAAGTAGACAAAGATGCCTCTGACACCAAGTTTTCACATTTGTCATTAAATGATTTGGATGAGAGTGGCAGGAAAACACCTTTTTTACTGAGGGGCCGCAGTATAACTCCTTTGAAGACTTCAAAGGCGGATGGAAATAGCGATTACATTCTTCGCCATGTAGCGCAAACGTCTCCTCAAGTTCACATGAATGATGATCCGAACGAGGAGATCGTATTGCCCATGAATGGATCTTTACCACATGCATTATTTATGGATTGTACTCACGATAACGAGACACCGTACATGAAAAGAACTGCTGAAGATACCCTCTCAACATCTGCATTAGTATCTATGGCAAATTGTGCTGTTGGTAGCGTAAAAGGTTACGACGAATTGGTTCCTTATCACTTAAACATTGTTCATGAACCTCGCTTGTACAAAGTTGCCAAATTATCCGATGGAGTATGTAAAGCTAAGCAGTTTTTAATGTATTTACATTACGTGATGGGACAAAAAGGATACACTGAATTGCATGTTCATCATGAGAACGATTTTGTCATGGTTCATAGGCAAAATCCGTTCACACACCACGGCTATGTCTTGATTGCAAATACAGGGTTTAGAAATCATTGTGATTCCCAAATTTCTCCGATCATATTGAGAAATCAAGTTTTTAAAACTGTGATGGCAGCAAAGTTATCCGCGTTCGCTGATAAGTACGACAGAGACCAGATGTACATCAATGGATTACCTAGTGAGCTTTTAATATCATACGAAAAGCCACTGGATGGAATGGTTGAAATCGAAGAGAGATCAGATGACCTTGGTCAATTTATTAAGATAGAACCCAAGAATTTCCCGTCTGGATCCATTTTACTTCTAGAGACAAGTATCCACAATGATGCTTACAACAGTCTAGAAAAGATTAGACATCTTATGAACCTCAACGTCCATGGAGCATGGTACCTTGACGGTATTGTGAGGTGTGTCATTCCAGGCTTGAGAAATTGTTTTGAAGCATTGAGTCTAGAAGAAATGAATGTGATTCTTTATAAGGCTGATCCCGAAGAAAGAGACTGCGCGAGCGGAGATGGAACGTACGATATTCCTGGATACGGGCCTTTACCTTACGCTGGCCTTCAGGGTTTTGCATCATTGCTGCGTCCTATCGCCTTATCCAATGATTTGGGCCACCCATTGTGTGCCAATTTACGAGCAGGATTCTGGGCATTAGATTACATTATGCATCGCATTCAAAAATACACAAAGACTTATCCTAACCTTAGTGACTTCGCAGAATGGCTAAAAGTACGTCTAGAAGCATTGAAAAAACTTCCAAACTTCTTAATCCCGAAGTACTTTAATATCATTGTTATGTCTGCATATAGAGAAGCACTATACTACTCTTATGGCAAGATGTCTAACATGGTTAAAACGGGATCCAAGATGGTGAGAGCTTTGGCAATGGGTGCTGTTCAAATGTATGGCAAGGTACCTTCGACCGGTTTAACGCCCATAGAAAGTACACCGTCAATATCTGCAGGTCTACCTCATTTTACAACACACCATATGCGCTGTTGGGGCAGAGATATCTTTATTTGTCTCCCTGGATTATTTTTAAGTACTGGCCTTTTTGAGATAGCAAAAGCCCATATATTGAACTTTGCATCATGCGTTAAGCATGGACTGATTCCAAATCTTCTTGATGCTGGAAGGCGCCCAAGGTACAATGCAAGAGATGCTGCATGGTGGTTTTTGCATGCGATTAAAAGATATTGTGAGTATACTGAAAGTACTTCGATACTTAATGAAACAATTAAGCGCAGATTTCCCTCGGATGAGTTTGTTGATTATGAAGATTCAAAAGCTTACTCTACTAAGAGCACTATCAGGGAAGTAATGTTTGAGATTTTGAAGAGGCATGCTTGTGGAATAAGGTTTGTTGAATGGAATGCTGGACCTAATCTTGACCATGCAATGACCGCAGAAGGATTTAATATCGAAATTAAGTTTGATACTGACACTGGCTTGATTTTTGGCGGCAATAGAATGAATTGCGGAACATGGATGGATAAAATGGGAGATTCTGGAAAGGCTGGAACACGAGGTTTTCCTGCAACCCCAAGAGACGGCGCAGCGGTTGAAATAATAGGATTGCTCAAAGCTGTAGTCTTTTGGGTTTCAAAATTAGCAAAGAACAATCTTTTCCCTTCTGCTGTTACTCTACAGAATGGAAAATCTTACTCGTTTGACCAGTGGAATAGCGCTTTGCAAGCAAGTTTCGAGAAGTGCTTTTATATCCCTAAAGAATCTTCGATGGATTCGAATTACATGATCGATTCCAAGGTAGTTAATGTGCGTGGAATTTATAAGGACACATACAAATCTTCGCTTCATTACACCGATTATCAGCTTAGACCTAATTTTGTTGTCGCCATGGCTTTGGTAAGTTTAATATTACTTTTCTTTAAATTTCTAGGCTCCTGAACTATTCGATCCAGTAAAAGCTAGAGAAGCGCTGGAAATTGTTCGTCAAAGACTGCTAAGTAAGATTGGTATGAAAACTCTTGACCCAAGTGACTGGTCTTACAGAGGAGATTATGACAACGATAATGATTCTGATGATCCCTCTATTGCAAAAGGTTTCAATTATCATCAAGGGCCAGAGTGGGTATGGCCTGTAGGGTACTTTCTAAAAGCTTATTATCTTTTCAATAAGACTGAAAGCCCAGACTGGGATTTAACTCACAAAATTCATTCATGGACCAGACCTCAAAAGACAGTGTTGTTTGAAAGTCCTTTCGCGGGATTGCCGGAACTTACTAATTCCAATGGGGCCTTATGCCCTCACAGTTGTGCTACACAAGCTTGGAGCATGGCCACATTCCTTGAAGTCATTCATGACCTAAGAGTTGAAATTGAACGCTCCGTTCCGCAGCAATAAATCAATTTTGGTGTTTGTTTCATATGATCAGATCAAGTCTGACAAACCTTTTCCTGGATGGTATCGCATGATTCTTGGTACTGACATTCAGCCACTAGAAATACCTGCTGACAACTGGCTCGTTTGGATAAGATTAAAAGTTCTCATATGGCTTTCTACAATTCAAAATTTGCCATTCATACTTATTAAAATATAGTGCAGCTGCAGGGTAGTTTGTAGTTCAATTCTTGGAGATGATCTAAGTCAGTTTTGTGTTAAGTTTGCTATGCGATACTTTCCAAACAATGCAAAATTGTGAATAGAAAAGCGATAAGTCGTTTCGTTGTTCTCACAGCGACTACATGGCTACGCATCATTCAGAGGGACCACCTAGCATGTTTATCATTCAATTTTACTGTACTCAGGGCTGTTGCTATCAACCCAGCCGAACTTGAACTTCATCGTCGCGAGGTTTTGACTGAAACATGTCTTCTGTCACAAAAATTACGCTTGTTGCTGGCGCTGCATTTTCATTGGTGGGTTTTATTCTTTGGGTCCAATTTAAAAGAAAGACCCGTTCCTTGAATGATGATGATTTAACGAGAGATACTTTGATCACAGATCTTTGCAGTGGGTAATATTCACCTCTTAAACCATATTTCCGTGGCTTAAGACTTCGACATTGTGATAGCTTCCTGGAAAGTTTCAATATCGGTTCCTTACCAGCTGCATTGCAGTCTTTAGCTTTTGTGTTTATCAAAGAAGAACTGGCAAGAGCTTATGCGGTTGCATCAATTACACCTGAAGCTACTCCTTCTAAGTTACCATGGAAAGTTATGAACGGCGTGCTTCATCTGCCTAAAAAGGTTACTTCTTGTAGACACCCTAAAGATATTCCTGGTTATGTTCCCATAAATAAGGTTGTGGGTTTAATTGAAGGCGAAGGAGATTCAGTTGAATACATCAAGTTTACGGATTGTAATCTGCTCGATGATGATATTCCGTATGTTCTGGAGATTGTCAAGAAGTTACCGAATTGTAAGATTTTTGATTTATCATGGACCAGATTCAAAGGAATGTTTACATTGAAACATGCAGTTGATGAATCTATAATCGAGATGTGTAAATTGTTGGATAACGTCGTGGTTTTGTTAACCAGGTTCGCTACTATCGATAGGATGGACTTTTTCACAGATGAGCATAATGCTGCTATTATTGATGATAAATTGGATTTCAGCTGTCGAAGTTCACGAGAGGCCAACGGAGTAATGATGCTGGGGAATTTCGATTATGCTTTGTACGACAAGTAATGCCGAACTTCACACTGAGTACAACCGGCAGCTGTTGTCGCAGGAAAAGCATCGTTAAGATTTCGCTCGCCAAGCAGACTGTAGAAGTTCTGGGTTTTCAAAATGTTTGCTTTTCCAGGCTGAAGGAGAATGGAGGATGGAACCTTACTGTTTCGCACTCACCAGCCTTGATCATGCAATAAGTCATTGGTAGACTGGGACAGTACAGAGTCTCTCACTCTCAGCATTACTTGAGTTTGGAAGGGATGCACTCGAAAACATTGATCATGGCACATACACCCAAGAATACTCCTAATGCGATAACATACTTCCACCTCACTTAACGGGATTCAGAAGGTTTCTAAGCAGGAGCGCCACATTTTCCTCCTCGGAGTAAAAAGTGGCGTAGCTACAAGGAATAACATAATCTTCGACTCCTGTTATCTATGTCAATTAACCACAACACAGGTAGCTGTCAGATGAAGCTTATTCATGTTGATCTCTCCGGGAAACCAGCTATCATAACGCTTGAAGGCACTCCGCATGGTGCATGAACTTCGTTGTGGTTTTCGTTATTTAATGGTTGTTATCACCACAAGCTGATTTTTAAAGATGATAACTGTTGGGGTTGGAATTTAGACACTCTTGGGATTGATGGAGTGGTGATTTACGAANTCCGGGAAACCAGCTATCATAACGCTTGAAGGCACTCCGCATGGTGCATGAACTTCGTTGTGGTTTTCGTTATTTAATGGTTTGTTATCACCACAAGCTGATTTTTAAAGATGATAACTGTTGGGGTTGGAATTTAGACACTCTTTGGGATTGATGGAGTGGTGATTTACGAAACCTCCAGCTTCTCACTTCTTCGCAACAAAATTGCCGCATTATACGACCTCAGCCAGTTGGAAAAAGTAGTTTCATCAAGTTTAATGCAGGATTATTGGTCTGAAAGAGGTTTTAGTCGTTGATAGTGCAACTGTTACAATTGTTTAAGTCAAATTGTACTTCGTGTGGTGGTGGGACAACATGGGAGCACATATTGCGAAGTTGGTTATCTTCTTGCCTTAACATTTTGTACAGTGAAGTTTGCATAAGATTCTTATGAAACGAGACGTCGTCTCTGAATGGTATTGGCACGCACAAACGACTGTAGGATTCAATGGCACATACTGGTTTAGTTTCTTTGTATCCATTAAAGAGGTTGATACAATTCACACTGCAATAAGTGGACTGCAATAAGTGCACGATTATGAATAGGCCTGATAGTTTTAGTAAGATTTTCGTAGTTTGACGCTTGACTCTCAGTTAAGAGATGTAAGAGTAGATCATACAGTGCAATTTCAGTAATGAATGGTTCTTGGCAATAATAGATGCACTTTATTAATTATTTAGTCTTTTAATGAACCTAAGCATACAGTTGAGTCTCAATCCGTCTTCTCAATCTTTTTCTTCAACAGATCTGATAAGCGACTCCGCAAGTCAGTAAAGATCAATTTTGCCGACCTTCTCATTGAATAGTTATCGTGCAAATTTCAAATCTATTGATATTGAAAACACTTGAAACTCGTAGATTATACTTGGAGTACTTCATTACTATGGGCGGCAACCAAGCTTTTTGGAAAGCAGTGAAGTCAGCTCGACAGTTCTATGATTCTACTTGTGGGCTCAGTCGTTGTCAATGGCTACAAGGCAAGATATCGTCTTCGCAAGTTGTCTGTATAGTGTATGTGTCGGTTATTCTGAGGTCAATTCTAGCCGTGAATCCCAAATTGGCTGTTGATCTTTTTGAAGGGACTGGAGACAATGTCACTAAATCCTTGAGACTGCTTAGTGCTCAAGTAAAGGATTATATCGAACAATTCATCCCAAGCGACTTTGCAATTGTGTATGTGTTAGAAAAGCCTGGAGTAGGATTTTCAAAAATTTCCAGGCGTCAGAGAGCTTCTAGAAGGGCATCTCAGATAAATAATGGTATACGCAAGGTCTACTTGTCTTCAGGTAGATTATAATTTAAACTCTAACATGTTCAGGAGATTCTAAGAAGAAACAAGGGAGACGGTTGATCGCGAAGAATTTATGCTTGAGTCAAGAAATGATCATGGGATTGGCTTCTTATCTTGATGGATATGTTACTGATATATATGAGTCGGACAGTTTGATTATTGCTTTGGGTAATGTCTTTACTGAGACATCTAACATTTAGCGAAATCATACAAAGAGGCCGGATACTGCACAGTGGCTGTTACCAGCGATGCCGACTTAATCGCTCTCTCTGCACAAAATACGGTTGGCTTGCTTCTTACGCCGCAGAAAAAGTTCTTTTCTATTCTAAAAAAAGAAGATGTGTTGGAAAAACTTCAGTGTGATCAGTTTGTCTTGACTTGTACATATTTACTTTCCGGATGTGATAACCATAAGCAAGTAGCATTTCGAAAGGTGTGTCTTTAGAACATTTAAAATCTAAACTCTAGGGTTTTCGATATTGGTTAAAAGAGCTTAATAAGNATATTTACTTTCCGGATGTGATAACCATAAGCAAGTAGCATTTCGAAAGGTGTGTCTTTAGAACATTTAAAATCTAAACCCTAGGGTTTTCGATATTGGTTAAAAGAGTTTAATAAGAAAACCATAACTTCAATGTAAGACTTGAATGATATTTTTCCCAATTACTCCCCTGAAGTTGATCATGTGCTTAGAGAATTTAATATGGATCCTCCAGAAATTGTCCTAGGCCATTTGGGTTTGAGTTTCAGTGATTGCTTTGAGATTTCATTGAAAGATAGATTGGTTGGAGCCATAAAGGAAGATGGATCGTTTTTGAGGCCTGGCCTCAGATTGAAACTTTTATCTCAATATGAAGGAGCTCCACTGTTGAATGGTCAAAGAACAAGCGGCATTGAAATTCGTTTGAGTTCAAACAGTATCAGAAGGAAGCAACGCAAAGCCATTGCGGAGCACAGGGCAATTAAGTCCATCAGTTTCAAGTCAAGTATCACAGATGCTGGCAATCAATTCGTCAGAAAAGCGGTCGACAGACCGGCTGCAGTGGCTACTTCCGCTACACCTAAGGTCCAGCTCTGCGTCCGCAAGCCAAATGAAACAAAACAAGAAGATCATCGTCATTTGGCAATGTTTCAGAAACTTACTCTGCGATGTGGAGACTGGAATCATATTTTGCGACCAGAGTTAAAGCAAACACACAACATTTCATTTTTACGAAATCAGAACTTGTCTGATTCAACTGAAGCTAATTCTTTCAATTTTGCAATTTACGTAGAGAAATATTTTCAGTTTTACCGGTCCATACTAAATGAATCTAGAATGAAGTTTCATTCTTTGCTGCTTGCTGGTATTTCTAGTTTGGCGTCGTGGAAACATTTTTCTCAAACGCTACAGAGAGTTGTGGAGGGAGTCGTCAACTCTTTGATGGGAGATTTGAAGAAATATTGCATGGACTCGTTATTT
>JALGPX010000198.1:0-14312 GCA_023515795.1 Amoeboaphelidium occidentale | reverse complement strand
GAAAAATAAGTTCAATTCAGAAGGGCGTTTACTTGACTTCAGCGCCATCTGGTGTTCCGCTTGATTGTTTCCATGATGCTGGTGATTTGGTCGTTATGCCTGCTGTAGTTGATACTCATGTGCACGTAAATGAACCAGGAAGAACACAGTGGGAAGGGTTTGAGACTGCGACAAAAGCTGCCGCTGCTGGAGGATGCTGCACCATCGTGGATATGCCTTTAAACTCTATTCCACCGACAACAACTCTGGAAAACTTGAAAACAAAAGTGCATGAAGCAAGATCTCAGTGTTACGTTGACGTAGGGTTCTATGGTGGGGTTATTCCTGGTAATTGTAAGCAACTGGAGCCGATGGTGCAGGCAGGAGTCAAAGGTTTCAAGTGCTTCATGATCGAAAGTGGCGTTGATGAGTTTCCTTGTGTTTCTGAGCAAGATATTCGACAGGCATTCCAGGAATTGCAAGACACTGATAGTTTTTTAATGTTTCATGCTGAGGTTGAATGTTCTCACTCAAAGAAATCTATTGTTGGTTCTGATTATGCTGCTTTCCTTGACTCTCGTCCAAAACAAATGGAAAATGAAGCTATTAGTCTTGTTATTAAGCTTTGTGAAGAATATCAAGTTCCATGTCACATTGTACACCTAAGCTCAGCAGATGCTTTACCTCTGATCAGGAAAGCAAAAGACAAAGGAATTCCTATCACGGTTGAAACATGCTTCCATTACCTCTGCTTGTCATCTGAGAAAGTTCCAGACGGAAATACCGCATATAAATGCTGCCCTCCAATTAGAGATGAATCCAACAGAGAGCTTCTGTGGAAGGGTCTGAAGGATGGTACAATCGACTTTGTAGTTAGTGATCATTCGCCATGTACTGCAGATTTAAAACTTCTCGACAAGGGAGATTTTATGAAAGCATGGGGAGGTATCGCATCTGTTCAATTTGGTTTACAACTTTTATGGACAGAAGGAACGAAACGAGGGGTTACAGTTTCTCAAATGATTAAATGGTTATGCGAAAATACCGCTAAAAGGGTCAGGCTGGATAAAGAGAAGGGTAAGTTAGAGGCAGGATACTATGGTGATATTGTTATATGGAATGATCATTCTCCATTCATAGTTAATGAAAAGAACATTCATTTCAGAAACAAAGTTACACCATATGCTGGTAAAACATTTGAAGCAGAAATTGCAAAAACAATCCTTCGTGGAAAAGTAGCTTTTATTAATGGTTCTATTTCTACTAAGCCGTATGGGACTTTACTCATTGATCTCTGAGCACATGATCTCCAAAGATACATCTTGAGTTGATTGGTTCGATCTAAGATTCAATAAAATTGTGATATCGAATTCTTATAGTTTCTTTTCCAAGTATAATGGGAAACCTGTGCGCTAAAGCAAAGGACGAAGAAGTGGAAATACCACCAATGCCTGTTCAACATGGCACCATGATCTTGGAGCAAGCTGTACCTCAAGTCACGGTCGAAATGAAAGTCATTCAACCTTCATCTCGTACTCATCTGAGTAACATAAACAACAATACCCTTGAAATACCAGAAGATGCTGAAGCAAGAAGTATTGTGACCAATGGTTCAAACGTATCTCTTCAAATGGAAGATATGGAGAATGTTGTTTTGGATGGTTCAAGCAGTGATGAAACATCCACACCACAATCACCTGTCCGTAAAGGAAAAACAACTGATTATGCATTCATGAAACAAACAGAGAAGCTGGAACGTCTTGTTAGTCAGCTGGACTTCAGGAAGGTTCAACCACAATCAGGTGATTTACACGCAAGAAAGGACTCTCTGGAATCAATGAGAAGCAACAGAAGCCACGACACTGCCGGCATGAACACGGCAGAAGATATGATTCCTGATCAAGATGAAGACTCTGATTCCGAGTATGAACTATCACAAGAGAACAATCCATTCACAGACATTACACTAATTGACGAAGATTTATCAATCGAGATTAACTCTCCGAAACAGCCCATCACTGTAAAGACTGTTCAAGAGGGTCGTGTCAAAAGTTTCGCAGATACCCTGAAACAGTCCACATCACAAGTATCAGTTGGATCGCACCAAGATTAAGCCAACTATATTAATAAACACTAATATCCACAACTAAGCTGAGGTTCTTTTTATCTGAAGCCAAAGCGAACTGAAATTTGTCTTTTGAATCAACAGTGACTGGAATGTTTGGGCAAGGCAATACAGGTAATTGGTAAACAGCAATGGAGTAATTAATTTCTGTTTTCGATGAAGGCTTTACTTTTGGCTCAAATCAGCAACAGCAACAACAGCAGCAGCCTCAACAGCCTCAGACAGGCTTTGGTGGTTTTGGAACTTTAGGTTCTACGAATACCGTTAATCCTGCTCCGGTTAATACGACGACTGGATTAGGAGGAATGGGTGGATTTGGGGGTATGACATCCACTGGAGGAGGTGGATTATTTGGAAGTGCTGCACCAGCGACCAATACCACTTCGACCTTTGGCTCTGCTTGGGGTTCTACTCAACCACAACAGCAACAGAACCAGTTAGGAAGTAACGCTGCTGGAACTTCGCTTTTTGGTCGCCCTGCTACAACTACTGGAGCTACATCAGCTGCACCTTCAGGAGGATTCGGTTCTTTTGGTTCAGTCGGTAATACAGTTCCCTCTGGCCCAACAGCTAACCAACCAACAACAAACACTTCCAATAACGGAACAGGGAATCCTTCTTACGTTGCATCTTCTGAGAAGGAAGGTTCGTCTTATGTCACGCTCTCATTTCATATGATTTCTGCAATGCCGAACTATTCTAATTGGTCTTTTGAAGAATTACGTTTTGCTGACTATCAATTGGGTAAGAAGTATGCATCTTCTGGCATTGGAACATCTGCTTTTGGTGGCGGCTCATCGTTAACTTCGACAGCCCCGACTATTGGGTTTGGTTCTGCTCAACCTAGTACTACAACGTCATTATTTGGTGCTCCAACTACTGGAACAACTACTGTTGGTTTTGGTTCTAATACAACACCGGCATCAACTGGTTTTGGTACAGGCTTTGGAGCAAGTAAGCCTGCTTTTGGGGCTGCAACAACCACTGGAACCTCTTTGTTTGGAGCCACTCAACCTCAAGCGCAGCCGTCTTCTGGTTTATTTGGAAGTACTCATCAACAAACCACGACTCCTTCTACTGGATTTGGAGGCTTTGGCACTGCGACTTCAACTCAGCCGACAATCAGCACAGGTGGTTTTGGCGCTGGTGGTTTTGGTTCAACAAGTACCACGAGTAGTTTGTTTGGAGCTCCAGCAGCTACAACAGGTACAACTACCACCGCTGGTGGGTTTGGTGCCTTTAATCAACCTAAACCAGCAGGTTCTTTGTTTGGAGCCACGACTCAGCCCTCAACAACTTCAACATTTGGTGGATTCGGTCAACCACAACAGCAACAACAACAAGCAAAACCAACTATATCAACGTCTTTTGGCGGATTTGGATCAACTGCGCAGCCCCAGCAACAGACTCAAAATACATTTGGCGCCGCTCCTTCAACAACCACTGGCTTTTCGTTTGGAAAACCAGCTACTACAACTACAACTTTTGGACAACCAGCTGCTGGTACTACAGCAACTGCAACTCCATCATTTGGTGGTGGTCTGTTTGGATCTACTCAAACTCAGCAACCATCCACCACTACTTCGACTACAGGTGGTGGTGGTCCATTCGGTAGTACCCAGCCAACTAGCACAACAACAGGTGGATTAGGGACTGGTTTTAGTTTTGGAGGTACTGCTACAAATACTGGTAGTTTATTTAAGCCATCAACTACAACCACCGCTCAAACTGGTACTGGCGGATCAACGTTCAGTTTTGGAGCACAACCAACTAATCAACCTTCCACTACATTTTCTCTTTCAGGTATGGGGGGCGGAACAAGTTTATTCAATCCTTCTGGAACAACTTCTGGTGCTACTAGTTTGGGTGGAGCAGGCAGTTTATTTCAGCAACCAACTGCATCGTTGTTCCAACCACAAGGTCAACAACAGCAACAACAAGCGCCTTTAATGGCATCTTTGGACTCTAATGCATATGGTAATGTTCAGTTGTTGCAGCCTACTGGTGTGAAACAAGTTGTGTTACCTCCAAAAGATTTGGCTGCTGTTACCAAAGCGACTACAGCTCAGACTAAATCAAGTTTCACACCGAAAATTAGTATCAAAATCAAGCCACCAGGTACTAAGCAAAAAGAAATAACAAAACAGGAGCCTGAAGTTGTTTCTGTGGAAAAGTTTAGACAAAAGAGATCAGTCAAGAAGTTGGAAATTCAGCCATCATTTGCGAAACCAGAGTCTCTGCCAGCATCAAGAGTAAGTACTGCACCAAATACTATTTTGAAGTCGACGTCTGCACCAAAGGAATTTAAGTCCTCTATTGTGATTGCCGAAACTCCAGTTGTAAAGAAAGTTTCATTCGAGCCGCAATCAAGTTTTCACATTGGAAACGAATCTTTTGCCGTTCCTACTCCAAAGAAGTTGCTGGATTTTACTAAGACTAAACACGAAGAATCTTTTGATGAATCTATCATCCTGGAAGAACCTTCTATAATAATCCCACAAGAATCTCCTGAAAAGATTTCAGACATAGAAGATGGAGAGTATTACATGCTTCCAAGTGTCAAGAAGCTGTCCAGAAAGAATCCAATGGAATTGAGACGTGTAGAAAATTTCATTGTTGGAAGAAAAGGATACGGAGAAGTATCTTGGTCAGAACCTGTGGATTTAAGTGTTTTTGATTCAATCGAAACTATTCCAGGAAATATTGTGCAAATATCTTCTAAACAATGTGTTGTGTATCCGGATGAAGATATCTTGCATCATCCAATGGGTCAAGGTCTGAATAAGAAAGCTGTTGTGACTTTACATAACTGCTGGCCATTGGACAAACATACCAAACAACCTATCAAAGATGAAAACTCAAAAGCAGTCCAGAATCAACTAAATCGAATGAAGTCTTTGAAGGACACTTCGTTTATATCATTTGATACCAAAACAGGAACTTGGAAGTTCTCTGTTGAGCATTTTAGTCGTTATGGTTTGTTGGACGACGATGATGATGAAGAGGAAACTGACGAGAACAAAGATGGAAATGAAGTAATTATTGACAATATCGATGAATCTGTAACGGTTAAAGAAATTAAGATGGGATCAACTGCTCCTCCGGCATCTAATGCAGGACGGTACAGATTGGGGAAATTTGAAGCCTTCATGAAAGCCAAAGAAAGATCTTTTACTCTTCCTGGTAATCATCCTAATGTGAAACCTCTTCATACTGTTTTCGACATTGGAGGAAGCCTTGTTCTCCTTTATGATAAAGAAGGTGCAATTCTGACAAGAGAAAAGCTTTCCGAGTCCAGCTTTGACTCAAAAGTAACTTCATCTGCAAGGACGATCTTTGATGCGCTTTTTGGTCCGTTCGAAGAGTCAAGAAGAGAAAAAATGGACGAATGGTTTAGATCTGAACTTATCACTCAAGTACAGAGTATGCAAGTTCAAAATGATGGAAATGTATACTATCGAGTGTTCTTTTATGTGTTGTCCAAGCAATTGAAGAAAGCTGTTGAGTGCTGTCTGAATAATCAGTTGTTTCAATTAGCAGCTGTCGTCGCGCAANCAATGTGTTGTGTATCCGGATGAAGATATCTTGCATCATCCAATGGGTCAAGGTCTGAATAAGAAAGCTGTTGTGACCTTGTTTAACTGCTGGCCATTGGACAAACATACCAAACAACCTATCAAAAATGAAAACTCAAGAGCAGTCCAAAATCAACTAAATCGAATGAAGTCTTTGAAGGACACTTCGTTTATATCATTTGATACCAAAACAGGAACTTGGAAGTTCTCTGTTGAGCATTTTAGTCGTTACGGTTTGTTGGACGACGATGATGATGAAGAGGAAACTGATGAGAACAAGGGTGGAAATGAAGTAATTATTGACAATATCGATGAATCTGTAACGGTTAAAGAAATTAAGATGGGATCAACTGCTCCTCCGGCTTCTAATGGAGGACGGTATAGATTGGGGAAATTTGAAGCCTTCATGAAAGCCAAAGAAAGATCTGTTACTCTTCCTGGTAATCATCCTAATGCTAAGCCTCTTCATACTGTTTTCGACATTGGAGGAAGCCTTGTTCAGCTTTATGATAAAGAAGGTGCAATTCTGACTAGAGAAAAGCTTTCCGAATCCAGCTTTGACTCAAAAGTAACTTCATCTGCCAGAACAATTTTTGATGCGCTTTTTGGTCCATGGGAAGAGTCAAGAAGAGAAAAAATGGACGAATGGTTTAGATCTGAACTTATCACTCAAGTACAGAGTATGCAAGTTCAAAATGATGGAAATGTATACTATCGAGTGTTCTTTTATGTGTTGTCCAAGCAATTGAAGAAAGCTGTTGAGTGCTGTCTGAATAATCAGTTGTTTCAATTAGCAGCTGTCGTCGCGCAATCGGATAAGTTGGACGAGTTTAGCAAATCGCTCTTGACATCAGAAGCAGTGAAAGTTCAGACAAGCAGAGGCTCTAACGAATGGTATTTGAATTTGTTGCTTCTTTTAAGTGGCGATACAGATGGCTTGTTTTCTAGAGCAGAGAAAGTGTTTAGTAATTGGGTTCTTGTCGCTGCTGCATGTTTCTACTTTGTTCTAGATGAAAGTTCGCCTTTAGAAGATCTTGTACTTTATCTTGATGATCATTTCAAGTCTAATAATGTCGAAGTGGACGATATTAGTTACAGATGCCTCAAAGCGTTCATTGGAGATATCACATTTTCTGAAATCTTCACTTCCTCCGATACCGGTAGAATCGATCCTGTTGATTTATACGATTTGTATGTTCAATACAAGCCGGAGCTGGATTTGATTCTATTCAAGAAACTTACCTTTGATGTTTTTGCTGCGAAGAATGGGAAAGACTGCTTGTTTCATCTATTTGAACTATTGAAAGTTTCNGTAATCATCCTAATGCTAAGCCTCTTCATACTGTTTTCGACATTGGAGGAAGCCTTGTTCAGCTTTATGATAAAGAAGGTGCAATTCTGACTAGAGAAAAGCTTTCCGAATCCAGCTTTGACTCAAAAGTAACTTCATCTGCCAGAACAATTTTTGATGCGCTTTTTGGTCCATGGGAAGAGTCAAGAAGAGAAAAAATGGACGAATGGTTTAGATCTGAACTTATCACTCAAGTACAGAGTATGCAAGTTCAGAATGATGGAAATGTATACTATCGAGTGTTCTTTTATGTGTTGTCCAAGCAATTGAAGAAAGCTGTTGATTGCTGCTTAAATAACCAGTTGTTTCAATTAGCAACTGTCGTCGCGCAATCTGATAAGTTGGACGAGTTTAGCAAATCGCTCTTGACATCAGAAGCAGTGAAAGTTCAGACAAGCAGAGGCTCTAACGAATGGTATTTGAATTTGTTGCTTCTTTTAAGTGGCGATACAGATGGCTTGTTTTCTAGAGCAGAGAAAGTGTTGAGTAATTGGGTTCTTGTCGCTGCTGCATGTTTCTACTTTGTTCTAGATGAAAGTTCGCCTTTAGAAGATCTTGTACTTTATCTTGATGATCATTTCAAGTCTAATAATGTCGAAGTGGACGATATTAGTTACAGATGCCTCAAAGCGTTCATTGGAGATATCACATTTTCTGAAATCTTCACTTCCTCCGATACCGGTAGAATCGATCCTGTTGATTTATACGATTTGTATGTTCAATACAAGCCGGAGCTGGATTTGATTCTATTCAAGAAACTTACCTTTGATGTTTTTGCTGCGAAGAATGGGAAAGATTGCTTGTTTCATCTATTTGAACTATTGAAAGTTTCCTCAGAAGACTCAAGCATTCGTGAATTTATTAAGCAAGTTATTGTTCACGGTTTCAGGAACTCGAATACATTCAAAGTCGAAAATGTAAGCACAGTGGGAATTGATGAGAGTCTATCCGTTGATGCTCTCAGTCTGCTTCATTCATTTGATACAAGTGTGAGCAATTCTTCAGAAATCGATGAAAGTTTGGTTTTTGAGTCTTTGGCTTTGTGTTTCCAAAGTTATGAAGACTGTATGTGGAAGTCTTGTGTATTCTATGCAAGATCAAATAATAACCGACAAGTAAAAGATTTGCTTCACTATCACGTCTTGCCTGCGTTGTTTCTGGATGATGAGTATGACGTTTCAAAGTATTTGTTAGTCAATCTTCTAGCAGATAATGAAAAGGTTGACAATGTGTTTCATCAGTTCTATCGTTTGAAAGATGTTAAAGATCGTTCTTTGGAAGACTTGCAACTGTTCATGAGAGTCTTCTTACACGAAGTTTCAATGTCCAAATCGCACAACACGAAGCCTTTGTATTTGGCTTCTATAAATGAAATTGGCAGAATCGCTTTGAAATGGATGACGTACAGCCACGTCGAAAAGAGCAAGTTGGATAACTTTATCCATCATTTGGGGATCAAAATCGTTTCGTGAATAAAAGTGCAATAAGATGAATAACGGTCTATTTGGAAACACAATGCATGTTTAAGAATTAGAAGGCGATTGAGGAGGCGGATAGTTTTGATTCTGAGAAGGAGATTCAACCTTCTCTGTGAATGAAACAGGGTAAACACCTTCNTACAGCCACGTCGAAAAGAGCAAGTTGGATAACTTTATCCATCATTTGGGGATCAAAATCGTTTCGTGAATAAAAGCGCAATAAGATGAATAACGGTCTATTTGGAAACAGAATGCATGTTTAAGCATTTGAAGGCGATTGAGGAGGCGGATAGTTTTGATTCTCAGAAGGAGATTCAACCTTCTCTGTGAATGAAACAGGGTAAACACCTTCCTGCTGTGTTCGCGTATTAAAACCTTTTGCCCAACCATCATCAAATTCATACAATTTGAACAAAACATCACCAACTTGCATTTCTAATTCATCAGGCATTTGTTGCTCATATTCGTGAATACATCGAAATTCATCAAATTTCACACTTAAACCGACAGACTGGTTCGAATTTCTTGTTGTGTTCTGCCTTTGTTTCACAGAATTGAGTCTGGATGATGCAACTGAAGAGAACCCTGAGCCTGATTCCTTAGCAATCGGCAAACCGTCCATATCACTGCGACTTCTGCGATAAATGTAATAACCAAAAGATGCAACTAAAAGAACAGCAGAAACACAAACTATTGGCAACACGATATTTTTGAATGTTGGACTATCAACAAACTTCGTCTCCTTCAATTCGCTATCCCAATTACAAGATTTGCCATCGCCATTACAGACACCGCATTCATCAACCTTTCCGTCACAGTCTTCTCTTTCGTTACACTTATCACCGCTGAAACCTTCATCGCAGACACACTGAAACTGGCCGCTAGCGTTTCTTGAGCATTTGCCGTGATTTGTGCATCGATACCTTCCACACATTTCAAAATTACAATTTCCTCTTCTACACAAACCCATCGGACTATCCTTTTCCGGATAACCACAAAATAGACCATCAGGAACGATACTTTCCACGTTCTGATACATCGAAAACTCAATACAGATCGGCTGAGCACTTCCAACGACACGACCCTGACAACTAGCACTGCAGCTTACATCAGTAACAGCTGGAGCATTAGCATTTCCATTAGAACTTCCGTTAGGGACACATGGCGAGAATGGCCCTTCTATCATTTGCGATTGCCTGTTGAGAATATTGTTGTTATACTTTGCGCAACTTGTCTCTCTTGAAGTACAAAAACCATCAACACAGACGCCTTTGCCAGAGTTACATGTAAACTTCAAATTCGGTCTCTTATTACAAGCAGAATCGCAGCATTCACCAGAGCACACCGCAGTTGGACACGTTGATTGTGCGCCAACAATTTCCATCATCAGAATCATAAAGAGCAGCAGCAGCTGTACAAATGTTCTTCGTTCTAAATACTTTTTAATTATCATTTCTATTTCGCCAAGAGCGTCTTTTTTCTGTGTTTTACTCAGAGAAAACGTTACAATTGTGCCTCAGAGTCGCTGTAGCCAAAAAAAAAGTCAAGCACGCCAATCTTGATTGGACGCTTCATTAATTGTGCCGTTCTTGGCCATCAATGGTCATAATCTCTGTGTATGTGGTAGATTAGGACAACAAATAAGCGTCGTATGCAGTTGATCGTATGGCTGGTCAGTTGGTAGAGTTCGTGATGGCTTATTGGACGAGTTTTGCTTGATCAAATACCTTGATGTTAGCCTGATTTATGACCAAGTTACATCACATGATTCCATCTTTAGAAATAGAAGCCCTAACTCAGACCTACTGTAACTTATGCTATCCCCACTCAGCGACCAACTTTTACGATGCCTTCAACTGTTATCGCGCCACTGAGATCAACCTCGATCAACCCCTGACAATATTTTTCTTTGACTTTGAAACTTGGAAGCGCTGTAGAGAATCGCATGGTCGAACAGCAAAAGAAAACTGGAGCCGCGATGCTCGGAAAGGTCATCCTGGTGGCCCTGAATGAAAAGCGTTTGGGAAAAGCTGATAAGTTCAACATGCTATTGAATTCATTACAGCAGAATAAGAACGCAGGGAACGTAGTAACGATTAAAAAGCGATGGGTTGTGGCGCTGACTTCTGTCGTGGCTGCATTTAACGCGCATGAATTGCAGCCAATTCTGGAAATACTGATGAACGTCAACCTGGCGAAGCAGAATTATTCATTCATTTGTTCATTTACTGAGTTCTTGGAGAATCTTGTGAGTTCACATTCTAAAATTATTCCGATGGTGTACGCGACTATTGCGAATGGTTTCAAAAGGAAGGACGTGATATCCGGCGCTGGCACGAGTTGTGAAGGACAAAGATGCTTGGATGAATTACACGACTGTCTACACAGGATTTTAGACTTTGTTCCGTCGTCTACTTCTATTCTGGTTCAGATTTTGACTGATAAGATGCCGTACGTGGATGAGAGTGTGTTTCTGCATGAAGTTTACGTTAATCAATTAGTGAGAATAATGAGTTACGCTCCCGCATTGGTTGAGCCTCTGCTTGAACTGATTATGGAAAAAATGTTGCTGTTCGATGTTGAAGTAACTATTGATATGGATGGCTTGGATGAGGAAGATGAAGAATTGTATGAGTCTTTGCGAATAGGATCAAATGGAAAATACACAACAAAGACAGATGGCTTGAATGCGCTAGACACAAACGATGATTCTGAAGACACGGATTCTGAAGTTGATGATACTGAGAGTTGTAGCAGTGAAGAGTTTGGTGCATCTGATAGGAAAGAGTCTAAGCTGAAACTTTTGAAAAGAATCAAAGAAGCTCTTGGTAAGCTGGATAAGTTAATTGGGATTTTGTTTAAATTTATCGATACTTTAAAAGAGGAGGGCGACGACGAGATGCTTCAGGTTGTATTTTTATGTTTGTTGCAGATATTCGATCGATCAGTTGTTAGAACACACAAGGCAAAATACGTGCCCATAGTATTATTTTACATGACAACTTTAAACAATTCTTTCGCTGAAGCGTTTGTTTCTTTGCTTTTGAGCAGGATCTTTGATGGATCTTGTTCAGAGTACCTGGGAATTACTGCGGCTGGATATTTGGGGTCGTTTCTATCAAGAGCAAAACACGTATCAATTGATTTTGTTTCTAGTACATTAAAAATTTGCTCCGAGTGGCTTCATTCTTATTTGGATTATTTAGAAGATGAAACAAAGAGTAGAGCATTCACATGGTTCGCTGTTGTACAATCTGTTCTTTATGTGTTCTGTTTTCGTTGGAGAGAGATGGCTGGAAAGCAAGTGGATAGTTTTGACTTTCAGAAAAGTCAAAGTGACCAATTGATGGACTGGTGGAGTGTGAGAGGTGGATTTCAAAGGCTTATATATTCGCAAATGAATCCACTACGCGTCTGTGCACCTGCGATATCCTCTGAATTCGATAACATTTCAAAACAAATGGAACTTGCATTCTGTACAAGTATTATTGGTACTAATGAGCAAATGAAGGCAAAGTTTATTGCGAAGGACGAGAAAGATGTTCATATGGAACAGATGATTGAAAGCTTCTTTCCTTTCGATCCGTATTTTAATCGCTTATCTGTAAAAAGCAAAATCGAAGTTAATTATATATCATTCAAGAGCTGTAGACAAGAAACTGAATAAAGAAAAAAATCCGTTGTATTTATAGACTCAACAACTGTTTCAAGTTCAATTTCTGCGCAATCACAACCATCTTTCACTGATGAGACCAAAGAAACTGTTTGGAAAGAGGCCTAACGTACCGGGACCATTGCAGGATCCAATATCAGGCAATACTTTAGCTTCAGACAACTATCTGAACCCTAAATCTAATAAGATCAAGAAGCGATCAGATGTGAAGAAATGGTTACCATTCACAAAATCTGCAGCGATAGTANAAGAAAAAAATCCGTTGTATTTATAGACTCAACAACTGTTTCAAGTTCAATTTCTGCGCAATCACAACCATCTTTCGCTGATGAGACCAAAGAAACTGTTTGGAAAGAGGCCTAACGTACCGGGACCACTGCAGGATCCAATATCAGGCAATACTTTAGCTTCAGACAACTATCTGAACCCAAAATCTAATAAGATCAAGAAGCGATCAGATGTGAAGAAATGGTTACCATTCACAAAATCTGCAGCGATAGTAGTGGAAGAGGATAATGTGGTTGATATACTAAAGACACAACTATCTAAATTTGGACAGCAAGTATTCGGTAACGGGGAATATGAAGATGAGAAAGTATCATCAACCTCTTTGATCACAATCGCAAGTCCGTTGGACAGCAAAAGATCGAGCACTGTTACAGTAGATCCATCACGGTTAGCACATGATTTTTACAAAAAGCCAGATTGTATGGGAGTATCAGAAGACGAAGAACAAAAGACTTTCATACTGAATGTTCTTAATGGTAATGTGTACCTTCATCCTCAATTTATCATGACTTATAAACCTCTGTACTGTATTGGAAGATCAAGGACGGGATTCACTTGTATTTACGTTTCACATTTCGATTCTAATGATCTTGTAACAGTCAAGTTTATAAAGAAATCAGTGATACCATCATCAGAATGGATAAATATGAATGGAATGACGGTACCTATCGAAGTCGCAAAGTACATTACAGGCGAATATAAGGATCTGCCAGTTTATCGTTGGCACTACGAAGATTCTGATTATATCTACATGGTTACAGAAATCAGGGCTCATGAAAAAGAAGCCTGGCAGAAAACGTTCTTGGAAAAGATTTCTAATGGAATTATAGGAAGTAAATTTAATGATATCGACTGGAATAAGCACTACAAATAGAATCAGGAATATTCATTTATTGTGATTTTTCATACATCTTTTTGCCAGAACGATTCATAGCTCTTACAGCGTAGTAAACCAAGTCATCAAACAAAAATGCAGGCATAATACTTTTTGCTAACNTTCTGCGCAATCACAACCATCTTTCGCTGATGAGACCAAAGAAACTGTTTGGAAAGAGGCCTAACGTACCGGGACCACTGCAGGATCCAATATCAGGCAATACTTTAGCTTCAGACAACTATCTGAACCCAAAATCTAATAAGATCAAGAAGCGATCAGATGTGAAGAAATGGTTACCATTCACAAAATCTGCAGCGATAGTAGTGGAAGAGGATAATGTAGTTGATATACTAAAGACACAACTATCTAAATTTGGACAGCAAGTATTCGGTAACGGGGAATATGAAGATGAAAAAGTATCATCAACCTCTTTGATCACAATCGCAAGTCCGTTGGACAGCAAAAGATCGAGCACTGTTACAGTAGATCCATCACGATTAGCACATGATTTTTACAATAAGCCAGATTGTATGGGAGTATCAGAGGATGAAGAACAAAAGACTTTCATACTTAATGTTCTTAATGGTAATGTGTACCTTCATCCTCAATTCATTATGACTTATAAACCTCTGTACTGTATTGGAAGATCGAGGACGGGATTCACTTGTATATACGTTTCACATTTCGATTCTAATGATCTTGTTACAGTCAAGTTTATAAAGAAATCAGTGATAGCATCATCAGAATGGATCAATATGAATGGTATGACGGTACCTATCGAAGTTGCAAAGTACATTACTGGCGAATATAAGGATCTGCCTGTTTATCGTTGGCACTACGAAGATTCTGATTATATCTACATGGTTACAGAAATCAGGGCTCATGAAAAGGAAGCCTGGCAGAAAACGTTCTTGGAAAAGATTTCTAATGGAATTATAGGAAGTAAATTTAATGATATCGACTGGA
>JALGPX010000157.1:0-20695 GCA_023515795.1 Amoeboaphelidium occidentale | reverse complement strand
CTTCTATAATAGTTCCTCGTTTCCGAAGGCTTGAAAGCGACCAGCAGCAGTTTAGTGATTTTGCTGTTCCTCTTATCGCTGGTTTAGCTGCCTTTCTTCTGATTGTTGGAGCCGCCTCTTATCTAATTATGCTCAGAGCACACAGTTCCAAAAACACCCTTAAGCCGATTGATATCTCCAAAGATCAATATTCTACACAGACTACCACTGGAACGGCATCTACAATGATGGGAACGTTTGTTACAAAAACAACCGGAATAGCAAAACCTGCGTACCTCGAAACAGATACAAGAGAATTCAGAATATTGAAGCAAATCGCACAGGGCGGAGGTGGAATTGTATATGTCGGTGAGTTTCTTACAGAATCTAAAATATCTCGCTTTGCGAAAACTATAATTGTGAAGAAAGTTGGAGAAAGCTATGAGGGTCTAACGAAAAGACTACGAGACAACTTTGACCAAGAAATTTCATTGATGGAATTCTTTAGGAATGAAAAGCACATTGCGAAACTTTACGGATACTGCCATGTGCCTTGTTGTATCATCATGAAGTATTATCCAAAGAAATCTCTTGATGCATTTATTGAAGCAAATAAGTACCCTTTGTGGTTGGGTTTAAGTTTCGCAATGGATATTTCCAAAGGATTAAAGACCATGCACACAAAATCTGTTGCTCACAATGACTTGAAACCTCAGAACGTTCTTTTAGACACTGAAAGCAATGGACGATTATTTTGTGTTCTCACAGACTTCGGCATATCACATATTCTGGAAGAGAATGTTATAGCAGCAAAAGCATTCTCAGTTGTGAATTTAAGAGGCATCTCGGCCAAGTATGCGTCTCCAGAAGCATATGAGAGATTCCGCAAAGCTACCGTCGCATCGGGAGACATATTGAAAGCTGGCGATATTTACTGTTTTGCGGGAATCCTGTATGATCTCTTAATGAGAAAATCACCATGGGATCGTTCATTAGCGCTTGCTTTTAAGTCAGGCAAGTGAAGCCTTTGAGAATCGCGTTCTGGAATAATCTTGCGTCTACAATGAAAGTGGAGCTTCTGCATGTCTAGAATGGAGAGCTCTAGCGCTGTTGATGCAAAACTAAGAAACTTGTTTGATGATAATTAACCTGAAGTGCGACATGTGAAATCGCGGTTTCAGAAAATTTGAATAAAAGAATCGGTAATTTATTCCTTTAAAAAAGAGCCATCTACAATAAGTACAATCCTCTCCACCATCACGTTCTGAGAGAGCTGCTATATAAAAATTGCTATGATGTAAACAACCCCGTTGTCTCATCAACTTGTGGTTCCGCTGTATTCACGAGCACGGCGATATGTTGTGCATAGTCTCAGATCTAAGCGCAAAACGCACTCAGGGATTTCTCAAGTATGAAGAGGCTAAAACTTTTTACTTGTTCTAAAAAACCAATAGACTCTCTTCTCTCTAAATCAAAATCGCGGTTTCAATTATACTCCATAACGCTCAAGATATCCAAAGGCACTTCAACATTTTTATTCGATATTACACCTTCAAGAGGTTTACTCTTAAAGTTAGACTCAAATCAGAAAGATAATTTCAAGAACTGCGACCAAAGCCAAGGTTAAGACACTTGTTGGTGGAACGATTGAACCAGTGTTTCTGCCCATGTTTGGATTATCAATAGTCTCGGTGACATCGACCGTGGTGGTGGTGCTTGGCGTTTCGGTTTGAGTAGCAGTTGCTGTGTCAACAGGCAATGTCTTTGGAGCAACCAATTCCAAATACTCAGCAACTGGAACAATGTTAGCACAAGCAAGTCTTGTTCCAGTGGAGTTCTTAGCGTGAATCACAATGGACTTAAAACCGATGTAGTTAATATCACTTTCGTTCAAAGACAATGTGCTATCATCGATGGTGAACTGAGCGATTTGGCCAGACAAGGTTGCGTTGATTGCGCCCCATTTTCCTGATAGATCACCAACTTCGTAAGATGACAAGTTTCCTGGCACAGGATTGTATGTTGGAACAGCAACGCCGAAAGGATCAACTACAATGATTAGATTAAAGGAAGATCAAGGAACTTACAGTGACCACCAGTGCTTGCAGGTCCGCAGCTTTCACCTTTCACAGGAGTCTGATGGATGTGATAAGTGAATGCAGGAGCAAGTTCATTCAAGAAACCGCTGATACCTTTAAAGGTGTATTGAACACCTGCACCAGGAAGAGCGGTAAAGGTAAGATTGGCTTCTAGGACATACTTGGTTGCAGGACCAAAAGTATTATTGTTAATGTAAGCAACCCAGACATCTTCACAAAGTGCTAGTGGAGCGATTAAAGCAAGGATAGCTGCGATCTTCATCATTTTGTGATCAAAGTGTTCTTTCTTGTTCTAGAGGAAAGAAATGTGTGACATCGAATCAGACGTCGTTGCTATGATCTCGCGTCAAACATTCATGATTCCAAAAGGCTGAGAAGGTTTTCTGGAACAGAGTACCTTAAAATCTATTGAGCCTTAAGTGCTTGATTAACAAGTTCAGGATAATCCCTGATATACCATTCACGATAGTATAAAAGAACAATTAGAGGTTGACCTAGAACGCAGAATGTGATCCAGAAGACGTAATTTCCCAGACTTCCAACAAACTTTTCATCATCTTCTGATGGGCTCTCAGATGTCGCATCAATATTGCTTGAAGTTGATCTAGGGCTTGAAACATTGAGACGTGCAGATCTCTTTCTTGCTTCAAAACGTTTCTTCTCCCAAGCATGCAGTACTTCTGTGAGCCATATTAGCGGAACTTGAAACATCATTCCACCAAAAGCCCATCCTTTGAATATATGAGTTGGGACTCCCACGAGTACCTCATGTCCTACTGATGACAAAAAGAATGCTAATGCGTTAGCTAAACCTCTGTTGGATCTTGGAAAGTAGTATCTGAATGGAACATAAACATGTCTTTTGAAAAATGTATATACAGGAATATTCCATAATCTCCAATATTGAGCAATTGTTGATGCATTCCACTAAATAGTTAACGTTTAATGTGAACAATATTACCCATGGCTTGTAGAATTCACGATCTCCAAAGCGCAATAGCTCAGCCCACATGTTCAAGTATGAATGGAATACGGCATAAAACATACAGAGCCAAATATATATGGATGGAATAGACAGTTTCAATACTCTCTCAAAAACTCCAAACATATTCAGTTCATGCACAGGTTTCAAACTGTTGCGTAATGTAGGTAAAGAATATTGTTCCATGATGAAATACTGTACAAACAGTAACGTAAGTAACTCTACCACTCTTTTAAAGAAGAATCCTACACGAAATTTCTGTGAGCGTGGATAAGACGGCTGATAGCAAAGCGTAGGCGCAAAGACAAAGTATGCCATATTACCAAAACTCAAATTTTGAGGATATTGAACGGAATACTCTGCAACTTGTTTATCTTCTCTATAAAGCGTGTATAGTTCTCCGTTAACAAGAGCGTAAGAAATAAGTTTCATAGTGTAAATCAAGGATAGAAAGCATGGACCAGAAATAAGTAAAGGATCTGCCATGTAGTAAAAGCAAAATACATTCGGGAGCACAGCCAAACATAAAATATTGACCAAATGAACTAAAAATCGCACTGTATCTCGATAATCTGAAGGATGTATTTGGGCATCTCTGACAGCATTATTCTGGCTTGCAATAAGCAGGTCTGCTTCTTCAGCAGCAGTCAAAACCTTCTTAGCTCCTCTTGTCTTTCGACTATGAACAGGTTTGCTATGTAAAGCGGAACTGAAACTTTCGGTGTTCTCGCCAGTCGACGCTGTTGTGGCTTTCGCTTTGCGACCTGTCGTGACAACACCCTTCCAGAAGGCGTAAATGCGCTCATTCAGAACCGCAATTATAATCGGAATAGGCAACAAAGCGCAAATAATTAAACCATTCCTTATGTCATCTTCCAAAGCAAGTGTTACAATAGGAACTTTGATCAATAAACCGTACTTCAAATAATTCTCAACAATAAGCCTGATGTTATTCACGAATAGTAGCAGCATTATCAGATTGTGAAAACCTCTATAATCCTGTGCTTCGTCTGCCTCAGAGGACAGAGGACTGTGATTAACTGCTGTGTGAACTTTTCTCGAGTGGATCAACGTTTGCATTGAAGACACACAAAAAGTAACCGAAGATCTATTTCTATAACTAATTTTGCATTCTGAGACTGCGCATGTGTATTTCTGTTTCATGATCATTCAGTCTTTGCATTCCGTTTCTAGAGGAGCCAAAGAGTATGTGGCGTTGCTTGAAGATTGCAGCGTAAATTAGAGACAGTAATGATGCACTCCAAGCTACTAAGCCGAATGCAGTAAAAGCAATAGTCCAATTATAAACATCGCAACCTGCTTTAAAGCTGTAACAGTTGCCGCCGCCTTTTTGGTTCAATTTGTCTAGGAATAGAATGAAGGCACCTAGATGGTACAAGGTGTAGAATAAATCACACGATGATTCAACTAGTAGTAATTGTTTCACTCCAATTTGACCCATCCACTTGCCAAAGTATACACCAAGTAAGGCTGCATCAACTAGAGGTATTAGAATTGTTAGTACTACAAATGCAATTATTGATGGTAATAGATCATATTGAATCAGTAATTGTCTGTCTTGAGTGCAAAGTAGTAAGAAAAGGATGGAACCAAGAGTAGCTTGTAGGAAACGAAAAGTCATTCTGAACTTTGAATAGGAGATCTTTTCATTCTGAGTAGCTGTAGAAGTATTCCTAGAAGTTGTGGAGAAGGAGAGAGGTTGTTGGCGATGGATTTGGCCAATTATATTCAAGGCATCATTTGATTTGGATTGCTTCGATGTAGATGAAGTAATAGAGGGCATTCTTCTTTTAAAGAAAGAGGATATATTGTGATGGTCATTTGGAGTTGTTACAAGTGGTTGTCATGGCAACACTCAAAAATGATGCAAATGGTTAGACTTCGTTAATGAGTGTTACACTGTTTTCAGTTTCATGTAGAAAGTTTATTAGTTCTAGCTAGATTTGAAGAGCTTGTATAGTTTGTTTAGCTAAATCTAATCTTCGCATCATACTATTGACTCCTCGGTAACCGTACTCATCGTCGGCCAGCGAATTGTAGTATTGTAAGGAATCAGGGCTGCTCCATAGTATGCATTGCATCAACAGCTCAGGAGTATCATTCTACAAAACAATTAAATAATAAGAAAGGATGGGAATTGTACCTCGTGGATTTGTATGGTGATTGTTCCTTTTTTGTTATTCAGAGGTACTTTTACTGAACCTAAGCACTGACCACGCAGCGAAGGATTCAATAGGAATTTTGCTATCAGCTTTTTGCAGCATTCTTCTTCTTCTTCGCTGTTTTCGGATTGTTGATTATGAATTGAAGTATCTTGGTCGCTGGAATTGTTTGTAAGAGTGTCTGGACCAGCACATTTTGCAGAGTTCTCTGAAGATATCTCTTCTTGCTCTTTTCCCTGAACTTTCAAGTCTTTCATTTCCATGTTGGTACTCAAATCAACTAACTCAGAGAGTTTTCTTTGTAATTCTTTCATCAAATCAGCATCATCTTTTTTGACAGATGCTGTTGTGTTATTGTCTGAAACAGTATCCTTTACCTGCTGAAGAGATTCACTGCTTGATCTCTGATCAAAATACGAGTCTCGCGGTCGGAATCTTGGACTTGAAATGGAAGGAGCATTTGTGGGTTCCGTTGGTGCCGTGCGATAATTCTTTGAAAATAGACTTGATGTTGCATTCTCTCTTGAAGTATAAGTGGCTGATAGTGGCGCAGTCATTCCAGGAGGTATCAATGATATTTTTCTTATTGAGGTGGCACTTTTTGCTGTAACAGATGATGCTGAATGTTGTCGTGGACTGTCTAGTATATCTGCAGCACACGGAATCTCTAATTCTTGACTTTTAACAGGTTGTTGTCTCCTAAAATCGGAAACAGTGTTAAAGTCTAAATCATCTGGTAAATTATAATTGTACTTTCCATTGGCATAGTAGTCTTCCTCATCAGAGTTTGGGTTTGGGAACCTTGGCTCTAACCGCGCTTCTTTTCCTGATAGAATCTTCCTTCTTGATGAAACTGGACTATCCATCGACGTTACAGGCTTGGGAGGTTTAAGTGAAACAGTTCGTTCTTTGGCAGGTGAATGTTTCGCAGCAGCTGCGGCTGATTGTCCAAGCGAGACGCCAACTGATGAACTGTAACTGCCGGACCTGCCAGTACGTGTAGCTCTTGACGTAAAAGTAAATTTTTTATCTCTCGCTCTCATTCTTTCCAGTACTTGATGTTCTCTTTGTTCCCTCAGCGCAGGATGAACGTTCCTAGTCAAATCAAGATCATCTACTTCGCCATCCTCAGGAGGAGCCCATCCTTCAGCATAACTGAAATCTACAATAAGAAACGTAAAAGGGATTCCAAAGACTATTTAATCTACCGTCTAAAGTCATTTGCGATGTCTTGTCGGAAAAAACTTGAATTGTTCCAAAAGTCGTCGAGGGGAATGATCTTGAGTTGACGAATTCGAAGTATGCTTTCTAATTAATACCGTCAATGATTGCTACCAACGCGCATTAGCCACATTTATTGGTCACAGAAAGCGAGAGATCTATGCCTTTTGAGTGTATCAGGAATTGTTCGTGTGATCGAGGTTGACAACTGCATATAGAAAAGATTGTACCTTGCGGTCTACTACTAGTTGATAATAGAAACATTTAACAGAATCCGGAACTATCATAGTCTGCTAGAGGACCAGACTCTAATCGTTTGGCCGCCATGATCGTCAATGCTGATCTCTTTGGGGCAAAAAATTTTGGAGATTTTTAGCGCGAGTTGAATTCCGGTGCTCTTGGAATAACTACACTTTCACTGCCCGCTAGATTCTATTAGACAAAATCTTAGATACACATGAATAAAATGCGCAAAAGGTCAACAGCGCGTAGCGAAAAGGAAAACAACGCGGTTAATGAAAAATTGTTTACATGGGAACAGGATGAATTGAAGTCTAAAAAACTACCGAATTTGGTAGTTCTGGCTTATATGATCATTGTTGCAGTTTGTGTGTTTACGTCATGGTTGAGAGCGCAATTGCCTAGCGCTTTGACTGCTGATGCGGAATCTTCAGACTTCAGGTCATACAACGCATTAAAGCATTTAGAAAACTGTACACGCGATTATCATCCATGGAGCTCAAAGTACAATATTGAGGTTGGCAAGTATATTGTTAATCAATTGGTCACATACAAAGATGTCGCTGAAGCAAATGGGTTTGTGTTGGACATTGAAGTTCAGGATAAACAAATGGATCCAAGTGAAGGGGCTAAGTACTTTAAAGAATCTGGTGTTGTTGCTGCAGAAGTTTTTAGAAAAGTTGAAGAGTATCATCCATACAAGTTTTTCTTGGAGCCAAGAAACATAATTGCTCGTTTAAGTAAGAAGACTGATGAAACGTCAAAGAAGGAGAAGAAGCCAGCTTTGTTGATTACAGCGCATTTTGATTCTGGTTCAACTTCATATGGTGCTTTTGATGATGGTATTGGGTTTGTGTCAATGTTGGAAACTTTGCGCGCTATGATGTACTCTGGTAAAGATCAAGAATGGAATGGCGATATTATCTTCATGTTTGGAGATGGAGAAGAAGCTGGTTTACTTGATGCGTACGGCTTCTTGGAACATTCTTCCATTTATGACGTCTTTGCATTCTTGAATTTGGAGGCCGGTGGAAATGGTAAAAGAGCTATGTTGTTCCGATTCTCAGATGTTCGTCTGAAGAAGATTTATGCTGATGCTGCTCCTTATCCTCACATGGATGTTATTGGTTCTGACATTTTTAAATTAGGACTAATTCCATCCGATACCAATTTTAGATTACTAGTTAATAACGATAAGAAGAACCTATCTGGCATCGATGTTGCATTTTATGAAGGAAGATACAAGTATCACACACCTAAAGACTCTTTTGTAGATGTAGACCCAAAGGCTGTACAAGCTTTAGGCTCCAATGTTTTAGCATTTACTAAGGCAGTTTTGAACTCTGACTATTTGGAGAAAAGATCAAAAGAATCAGAAACAGAATACTCTGAACACGCCAAAAAATTCTACATTCTCTTTGATGTCGCTAGTAAATTTGTGGTAAGCTTCGGTTTCAATGCATATGTTGCTGTTAGTGTTACGAGTCTTGCTGCAACTCTTTTCATAGTCTCTAACAAATTAATTTCTTCACAAAGGAGCTTTCGATTTGCAGTAATAAGAGAGTACATTTGCTTAGTTTTATGGGTTTTGTTAACATTTGGTTCATC
The DNA here is from genome assembly GCA_023515795.1 of Amoeboaphelidium occidentale. Taxonomy (NCBI): domain Eukaryota; kingdom Fungi; phylum Aphelidiomycota; class Aphelidea; genus Amoeboaphelidium; species Amoeboaphelidium occidentale. Next base: position 12,383 of record JALGPX010000157.1, on the reverse strand, counting down.
AGTCACAGTTGGAATAGTTTCAAGAAAATACAATGGGTCATTTGTTGGAACGTTTCCTTCATCTGTTGGTCTGTTCACTGTTGTTAGCGCACATTTCATACTTTTTGGTTTGCAGTATTTGTTTCCGGTGAACAAGAATTTATCAATTGCGGATAAAGTACTTGCCAGAAAATTGTCCCTCCTCTTGTTTCATGTTCCATTACTGGCTTTGAATTTGTTTTTATTAAACAAGTACTCCTTTGGAACAATGTATTTGTTTGTGGTGTGGAACTTCTTCTTGATGGCAGACATCTTATTGCCCCGTGTAGTTTCCTTTGTAGGAAGTGAGGAAATCATGTTACTGCAGTTTTTGGTGAGAACAGTTGTTCCTCTTGTTTTGACATATGAAGTTTATGAATCTTTATTGAGGGCTTTGGCTCCTTCTGTTTTGGATGGAGCAAGTCCAGTTGTTGTTTTCGGATTCATTGCGTTAGCGTTGCTCATTATCATTGTATCATTGTATCCAGAATTGGCAACGATAAAAGAATGCAAGTGGCCTCTTCGCGCAGGCTGCTTCCTAGTTACGATGCTACTGCTCCAAATGCTGTTGTCTTTTCCATATTCATTGGATAAATCATTCAGACTAAGACCTTATTTTGAAGCTGATTACACTAATCCTAACTCATCTACTGTTACGGGAGCTTTCCTAAGCGGACAAGATGTGGGATTCGCCCTGAAAGTCTCATCATTATTCTCTGATAACGCTTCAGGTAAATATGATGTGTACTTTGATGATATTGAATGTTCAAGAATGGCCCTCATGACAGTTCCTGATACAGGTAGGAAAACGTCTCTGGAAAAATGCAGCGTTAAATTTCATAATTTGGACTTGTTGCCAAATTTGGATATTTCTACAATGACTGTGAAAGTTGCTAGAAATGGGGGACATATTGAGGGACAAGTTCAAGCTCCTAAGGGTATTTATTCTTGCGAAGTAATTCAGAATTTCGGCCAAGACTTTTCTGGTTCGTTTACATCAAACATTACAGAATACAACAAGGGAATCGAAGTGAAGAATGCAAAAGTCGGCGAGCTTTTACTGTTGAGAAGAGACGCTCACGAATATTGGAATTTCGGTTTCGAGACGAAAGTTGAAGGAGATTTCGATAAAGTAGAAGTAACATTCAGATGTTTTGTTGATGATTTTGCTACACATGTCCCATTTATGGCCAAGATGTTAAAGTCGCTGCCTAATTGGGCTACCATATTTACAGCAGGTGAGCGATCAGTTGGCTTCTTAAAAAAGGTTTCTGCGTAGAAGTATAGGCTTGCCAAAAAATAGAATGATAAGCAACTTCCATGAACCTTGTGCGTACGATTCGTTCCACCTCTTCTTAATCGGAATAATTTTTAAGTCTGGAGTGATCTGATAATTCAAACGACACCCATCGCACAGTTTCTTTTCGAAAATGTCTTCAATTAAAATCACTGTAAAATCGAGCTCTGGTTCGACTAGCAAAGTTGACTTGTCTGTTCAGCCGGAAGAGCAGACGGTTCTGCAATTGAAAGAAAAGATATCCGCTGAGTTGAATGTTCCATCGAATGAACAACGATTGATTTACTCTGGAAAGATTATGAAGGATGAGGATAAGTTGAGTGTTTATAAAATAATGGAAGGGCACACCATCCATTTAGTCCGTTCAAAGCCAGCCACTGCTGCTGCTTCTACTCCTGCACCTGCTACAACTGCTACAACTACAACTGCAGCGCCTCGCAGCTTAAACATGGACCCAAGTATGAACCCTTTGGCTGGTATGCCTTTTATGAATCCATTTATGGGTGGCGCTGGTGGAATGGGAATGCCTCCTGCAGCTGCTACAGGCCAACAAGGAAATATGGACATGCCACCAAATCCAATGTTACAACAAATGATGCAAGGTCTTTTACAGAATCCGCGTGTGTTGGCTCAACAGATGTTGGCTTTTAATCCTCAAATGCGTCAAATGGGAATGGATGAAGAACAGTTGACACAAATGATTTCCAGTCCAATGTTTCAACAAATGCTTTCAGATCCAAGAATGATGCAGATGGCAATGGCACAAGGTGGCGGTGCTGGTGGAGCAGGAGCCGGTTTAGGTGGTCTTGGTGGTATGTCGGGGCTACAAGGAAATCCGTTCTTGAGTATGATGGGATCACCTGGAATGCAGCAGCAGCAACAACAACAGTCGCCTATTGCTGGTGGTGGCATTCCTCGTGTTGATCCTTCAATGAATCCATTCATGTCACAATTAACAAATCAAATGTTTTCTAATGCTGGTGTGGCTGGTGCAGGAGGTCTAGGCGGTGCTGCTGCTGCTGGTCGTGGCGGAATGGGAAGTCCTCAGAGTAATGTACCTCCAGAAGTTCGCTTTGAGACTCAACTGAGACAATTAAGAGAAATGGGATTCTTCGATCCTACAGAGAACCTTAGAGCATTAACTATGACTAACGGAAATGTAAATGCAGCTGTTGAGTTTCTATTGGCTAATGGTGCAACAATGGGTGGCATGTAACTGTCAATAAAGGGCATTCATTTTATTGTTATTGATTGAAGTCGACGATGGACGATGAACACAAGGCGCTGCTTGAAAACGTTGCAGTTGATGATTACACTGATTCAAATGACAGTTCGCCTGAAAGAATTTCGATAACAGTGGATGATATTTTGGATAGAATAGGTTTTACACGTTCTCATTTGTACCTGTTGCTTCTGTGTGGTTTTGGATATTCTTCTGGTACAGTGGATCTCATATCTGTTACGCTTTTGTTGGATATACTCCCTGTAGAGTTTTATGGTTCTCTTGCTAATCTCGGTCTGGTATCTTTCGTTCTATTCGTTGGACAGATTATCGGAAGTCTTTTATGGGGTTCTATTAGTGATAAGTTTGGCAGGAGATTTCCATTGATAGTCACCGCGTTTCTAACAGCATTATTTGCTGCATTGACGGCACTATCTCCTTCTTTCATTGTTTTACTAGTACTTCGATTCCTGATGGGTTTTGGTATGGGTGCGTCGCTGTCTTTGGATTTCGTGCTGATGCTGGAATTCTTTCCTTCAAGACTTCACAAGACTCATGTTCCACTGATTATACTTTTCGGAATATTCGGAGTTATTATAACTGCTGTCTTTGGGTTCTTGGCTAATCAAAATTGGCGCTTATTCGTATTTCTTTGCAGTTGTCCGAATATCATTACGTTTCTGCTGGCTCTATTCTGGCGCATGGAAACGCCACACTATTTAATCGCTTCTGGTAAAATCGATGAAACAAGACGTGTATTACAGGCTCTATGTCAAAAGTCAAAGAATTGCAACCAAGAATTACTTGAAACCATTGAAACTTGTGAGATTCATAGACCCGTAAAAGACCAAGAATCTGTTAGTTTGAAATCATATACACTCCAGCTACTACTTCTATCTCTTATATGGTTCTCTACTACTATTGCTTACTATGGTTGGACAATATGGCTATCAAAATATTCCAAGAGCAAACAGATGAGTGTCTCAAACAATGTACAGTTACTAATTATAGGATTCTGTGAGATTCCTGGTTTGGCTCTTGCAGTTTATCTGTTACAGAAACTATCAAAACTAACAAGTATTTTAATTTTCAGCACTGGATGTTTTGTGTCTTCACTGTTGTTTATGACTGCATCATCATCATCATCATCATCATCATCATCAGAGGAGGAGGAGGAGTCATGGCAAGTTTTACTGTATTCCTGCTGCTTGTATTTCTTTATTGTCGGTGTATGGACAAATGTTTATATGCTGACACCTGAAATATTTCCTGTTAAAGTGCGTAGTTTTGCTTCTGGGTTATGTGGCTTATTTGCTACAATTGGAGGTGCTCTATCAGGACTTATTGGCGGCATATTATGGGATTACGGATGGTCTAGTAATACAGTTTTGGCATTCTACACGTTATTCTTTATCATAACTGGACTATCTTCTGTGGCACTTAAAAGCATAACAAAAGCACAATAATCAGTAATAATAATAATAATAATAATAATAATAAAGAGTAATTTTATTCGGAATTTACCTACCACAACCTGAAGAAGAAGATGATCCTCTGTTACTTCTATGCCACAAAGTGAATTCGTTATTTGATGCAGAAGTAGTAGATTCAGGTGATTGTTGTTGTTGTTGTTGTTGTCTTAAATTATTATTAACATCTTCCTGCTGCTGCTGCTGCTGCTGATGATGATGATGATCATGATGATGATGATACTGACGAGGTCTTAGAGATGGCCTCCCATCAGTAGGAATATCATCAATATTATTAACAAGAGTAAAGAATGATGAAGCATCAGCAGAAGCAGAAGCAGTAGTAGTAGTAGTAGTAGTAAAATCCAACCTTCTATCTCTACCTCTTCTACTTCTCCTGTTTGAAACCCTTTCTCCACCCCTTTCCCTTTCTCCATCTTTATTAACCATCCTTATCCTCCTTCTCAACTTTCTCCAACAACCCGTAGAATAATCCATCTCAAAAACAATCTGATCAACAATATTGTAAACTCTAGAAGAAGAAGAAGAAGAAGAAGAAGTAGAAGTAGAAGTAGAAGAAGTAGATGTTTCAGTTCTAGTTTCTTCATGCAATAGTACTTGTCTAACAGCAGCAGTTGAATCATCAGAAGAAGAAGAAGAAGAAGAAGAAGACTCTAATCCAATTAATTCAGAAGGTGGTTTATCATCATATCCTCCTAGAAACCTCAAAATATACTGTCTCTGTTGCCATGACAATCTATTAGTATGAGCAAAAATAGCCTGTAACAAAGACTCTGAAGCAACCAATCTGGAAGGCATTCTGTACTTTGAGGGATGTTTGGTTTGGTTTGGTTTGGTTGGATGGATGGTTGTTTGAAACAGAAAAGAAGAAATTACTATTTATTTCCTACTAATACTCCTGATGATAAAACATATTCTCTTTTAATTTCTTCTAAAAATAACGACTTTTCCTTCAATTTCTTCTTTATCAATTCAACAGAAGAATTCAATTGAAGGGATTGATTCAACAACAACTCATCTGAATCTACTACTACTACTTCTTCTTCTTCTTTAACATTAAAAGAAGAATTTAAATTATTCAATTTCAATTGACTCTGTTGTAATTTATCTTTCAAAACACTCTTTAAAAGTAAATTCAATTCCATTAATCTCTTCTTAAATTCTTCTTCTTCTCTCTTCAATTCAAAAGAATTACTTCTCATTCTTGTTGATTGTAATAAACAAAACAATGAATACATTCTAATTCTTAATCTACTCTGTTCCATTCTCAATTTATCAAATCTCTTCCATAATTCCAATTTATTTGTAATCTGTAATTGTTGTAATTCTACAGATTTCAATTCTTCTAAGCGTATTCTTTGTTTCTGCTGAACTTCCTGTTGTTGGTAATGTAATCTTTTCTTAATGTCATCAACAGAAGTTGCAAACACAGGAATAAAACTATTGAAATCAGATCAGATCAGATCAGTACAAAGGAATTACCATTGAGGATCAGGATTCATTTGTTGGGATTCATTGTATTTGGATTCTGGTATTCTTACTCCACTTAATAAACCATTAGAAGAAGAAGAAGATGACACTTTTTGATGGGAATATGTTTGGGCTTCTTCTTGAGAGACTAAATTATAGAATGGATGAATGAATCTATATGAAGTAGTAGTAGTAGTAGTAGTAGAATTCGAAGGAGTATAAGCTTCTTCAATTTCCAAGAATTTTCTCTTTAATTCTTCATCATCAAAAGATTGTTGTTGTGATTGTTGTAGCATTTCTTTCTATAAAAAAAAAGAAAAAGTTTTTTGCTTGATTGATTCATGTGCTTTATTTCATATTCATCATCTGCTTTACCCATTCTTTTTTATCACTTCCATATAATTCTACTCCAAATGTTTCATATACTTTTCTTGCATTTACTGAAGATAAAAGTGTAGCTTTTGATTTCAACAAAGAACAACATATTTCTTGTAAATCTTTAATCTCCAAACAACCACTCTTTACAAAACTCTCTAGAACTCTACTACCATACTTGTCCATTGCCAAATCTTTTATACTGAAATTAGATAATATTCTTCTGGCGAATTCTCGTTTGGTTCGACGCTTGTCTCTTGCATGTAGAAAGTATGTAGTTATTAAATGGGATTCTTCTCTCTTGTTAGCATATTCTGGATGATTTAATACTATTTCTTCTAAAAAAGATGATTCATATTGTTTGTAGTATTTCAATAGAGCACATTGTAAAAGGATACAATTCTTTGATTCATCCACAATCAACTCAAACATTAAATCAGAGTATTTAGATTCTGTAGTAGTAGTAGTAGTAGTAGATTCAGCTGTATAAGAGGAGAAGAGAGTAGTTAGTTTATAGACAACATTCAATCTATCATTCTTCAATAAATTAACAATAGCTTCCTTATTCAAAAGATACTTTGCAACTAAATCTTTTTCTGTAGTAGTAGTAGTAGTAGTAGTAGAAGAGATTCTTTCCAATAGTTTTTGTACAATATAATTTCCATATTGATTCATACTAATTGGATACAATTTATCATAAGGAAAAGATTCAATTAGTAAATGTTCCTGATGTTCCTGTTCTAGCCATTTCTGGAGGTAAAAGGATGCAATGGGATTCAATGATATTTCATATAAATCTGTTTCTGATGATAAATCCTTTAATAATTCCAAATCCATTAAATCCTGAACAATCAAAGAAGCAAATGGATGAAATATTAAATCCTTTCTTCTAAAGATTGTCAAGATTGGAGAATTTTGAGGAAGTTTCTGTATTAATAATCTGATAAAGTGAACAGAAAACTTTTGTTTAGAGTAAAATAAAAGTGTATCCCCCAAAGATTCTTCTTGTTGTTGTTGTTGTTGTTGTTTAGAAAGAGATTTCATAATTAGTTGAATGATTTCTTCTTTATCCTTATCCTCCTCTGAATTTAAAGTTAAAAGAATCTCTTCCATTACTTTACACGCGTGTACATTTAAAAGTAAATTTCTCAAATTTAATCTCTCCAATAGATCCTTTATATACTTCTTCTTCTTCTTATTATTATTATTATTATTACTTTTGGAGTTAGAAATCTTTCTTATTAATTCCTTCATCAACAACGATCCATAATAGTCACACATGTAACTTTCTTCTCTTCCTTCCAATTCCTTCAAGATTGGTTCAAACTCAAATTCAAATGATACTTCTGTTTCATTGGAGATAATTTCTAATAGATTTTTGGAGTATTCAGTTTGTTCTTTTGATAAACGCGCTACTGGAATGAAATCAGAAGGGATTAGTTGTTCGTGTTCGTGTTCGTGTTTTTGTTCTTCTACTTCGTGTTCTACTTCTACTTCTACTTCTACTTCTACTTCTTCGTGCTTTCTTTTGCGTTGCTTGCTTCTTCTGCCCATTTTTTTTTAATTCTTCTTCTTCTTCTTCTTCTTCTTGATCAGATTGATGAATCAAAATTGGAAAAAGTTTAGAGCGCGATTTAGCACGGGAAAGGTTGTTGTAGATTCTTCTTCTTCTTCTTCTTCTTCTGTTAATAAGAAGAGGCGTATAGAAAAGCAGGAGGAAGTTATTACAAAAGATGTTAAAGAAGAAGAAGAAGAAGAAGAAGTCACTACTACTACTGCCACTACAACTGCTACTCCAAAGAAGATTGGAAAGTATTTGGCTTTGGATTGCGAAATGGTTGGGACTTATTCTGGTAAGAGCAGATCTTTGGTTCAGCAGCAGTCATCCTTGGCGCGTGTTTCTATTGTAGATTATGAATTGCAGACTGTTTTGGATTTGTATGTGAAGCCAAAAGATTATATTGTTGATTATAGGACTCCTGTTTCTGGGATAAAGCCGCATCATATACTTAGGCATGGTGTCGAGTTTGAGGAGGCACAGCAAAAGGTTTATGATTTGATTAAAGATCGCATTATAATTGGTCATGATATAAAGCATGATTTGAGTGCATTGAAGCTAAAACAAATTCAGTGTATAGATACGCAAAAGTTGTATCATCAGCGTACAGGGATGAAGAAGGCTGGATTAAAGAAATTGGCAAAAGAACTATTGGGTATTAAAATTCAGGATGGAATGCATTGTAGTGTTGAAGATGCAAAGATTACAATGAGTATATTCAAGATTTTAAAAGTAAAGAAATAGATTCTCTATTATTTGCTGCTAGTAGAAGAATCGGCGAATAGTTGGGAAATGTAGAGTTGGTGTCTGCGGTCTGATCGTGCTTTTAGGAGTTTTGTGTATGCTCTAATGGATTCTTCATAGTATAACTTTGATGTAATGATTCCGGATATTGTTCCCAAGCCACCAGTAATTAAGCCTTAAATTTAAATACAAAGGGGTTTTAGGGTTTACCTCGGCCTGTGGCTTTCGACGGGAGTAGATAGTGTGTCGCTATTGCACCCAATACTGATGCGATCGGTATAACAATTAATGATTTCTTGTAAACGGAATGTGTATATTGTAAGTATTCATCGATTTCCTTCTTATTAAGATCCTTGTATTGTTGTTGTAGCTGTTCTAAGTTCATCCTGTTTGTAAAGATTAAAAAGAAGAAGAAGAAGATGGAAGCGAGAGTTGTAGCTGTTGCAGCACTAATGAAAGATATGTGTCTGAGTGACGACATTGAATTCTTAATGCAGATCAGCACAGAAATCACACGCAGAATTCGCGTAAGAAAAATTTGATCTATTCTACTTCAGTTCCTTTTACCAGAGTGTTTCAGCTTATTGACAATCATTTTCCATTCATCCTTATTCTTATCATCTCTTAGAGGTTGTTGTTGTTGTTGTTGTTTCTTTGTCTTTGGAGCAACATCTTCGACATCTTCTTCTTCCTTCAACTTTCTCTTGTTTCGCTCCTTTAATAATTTCTCCATTGATTTTGTCTTTTTAAATTTACTACTGGTTGGATCTATAGCGTACTTGGAATCATTAAATATAGCTTTGAATCTTTCATCAGAAACATCAATTTCAAAGTTATCAGTAGATTCCTTCTTGTTCTTGTTCTTATTGCTCTTCTTTACAATTTCATCGTAGTCAAAGTGATTTAGATTGTCTGTATCATTGTCCATGAGTAGAAGAGACAGTTCCTTCTCTGTAGCGACCCCAGACTTATCTTCTTCGTCTTCATGTGAAGTTTCTTCTTGTTTAGACCTCTTAGTCATGGTCTTCTTCTTTTGCTTCTTTAGCATCCTTTCATGCTCAAATACAGACATTTCTTGTTCTTTTTCCTTCTTGGCTCGTTCTTCTAGTAAATCTTCTGCTTTTGATGTTAGACCAGCAGAGAATGTTACTTGCATATCTTCTTGTTCAGAATCAGTATTGTTCTGATTTCCACCACTACCAAATAGTAAAGCACGATACTTTTCAACATCTGCTTCACCACCTTCAGCTTCATCTTCAGAAGCAGATGCAACAAATGCATCCAAATCCATATTCTCAATTTCTTCCTTGGTGAATGATGACTTTCTCAACTTTTCAATTCTTGAATAATCTGTTTCATCCCAAGTAAGTTTCGGTTCGGATGATTTCAAGACATGCGTAACAAATGAGCGTGGTTTATAGTTTTCATCATTTTGCAATGCCTGACAAGAATCAACAACATCTTCTTCATTGAATTCCTCTTCTTTTGGGACATACCGTAAATCAAAAATAGACGCGGAGGATTCATATTCTGTACCATCACATTCCTTGTAAATCTTACTTGCAGATTGTTTGCTGTCAAATGTTGCAATCGCGTAAAAGTATCGCAAACGTTCCAATTGATACTTTCTTAGAGCTTCCTTGTCAAATTCTTCTTCATCATCTTCATCCATTAGAGGCTTAAATATTTCAGTTGGAGGGCCCTTGTGTTCTTCATCCTTCAAACGTTCCTTCCCAAATTCAGATTTGTAAATTTTCACGCTCAACAGTTTTGCATCTTGTCCTTTGAAGCCATCGAAAACTTTGTACAAATCCTTTGCAGTTATGTTGTCCCAGTCCATATTCACCACAGCTATTCTTTCAGTTGGTTCATTGCAAGTATCTACGTGGTTCGTATCCAGAATTTCTTCCGTTTCTTCGATTTCTGTTAAAGCACTGTTCCGTGATAGATTTATGATCTCTTCCTTTTCTTCTCCTTCTAATTCATCATCATCCGATGATTCCAAGTCGATTTCACCGCGAGCCCATTTGGCCATATCGATTCCTTCATCTAGAGAATCCAAGTCTTCTTCTTGCTCGCTAATATCATAATATTTCTCGAGATCATTCTTCTTCTGCTCTAAGGTACGTCCGTACTTGTCAACTTTAGGTCGCGAATCTTTGAATTCAGAAGAATTAAGCGCAGAAGCAAAACGCGGGTCTAATTTAACTTTGACGTGTTTCTTCTTAGGTCTCTTGAAGCGCGGGTCTGTTGCGATTTTCTTTAGTCGAGAATCTGTCATACAAAAATTGTAAGAAAAACAAAAAAATTGAATTATTCTGAATTTTTATTGTCTTAAAGCCCGTGTGGGTTACTTGCCCTTGTGAGATCTGTCATCAAAGTGTATCGCATCCATGGTGGAACACCATCATCTACTTCATCATCTTGACTATCGGTTTCAACCAATGGTTGACCGTTGATACTGTCTTTTGCTTGTCTGTAGGGTAATGGGGATTCTTCTTGATCTTGGACACTTTGTCCTTCTGATACGCTTTCGTTCTCATCTAGAGGAGCTATCGACGCGCTTTGCAACTGTTGCTCGCCTCCGTAATGGTCCGCTCCATCATCTTGCTCTGATGCCATTGTTTTAATTCTGAGATGAGGTCGTGTATCTACCGGCAAGGATTCTGTTTGAGATGCATGTCGCGCAAATGCTGAATATCTCGGCTCAAACTGTCTTTGAGCAGCGGTTCTCTCAATAGTTTCAGAACCAGTCATGTTCATTGCAACTGAGCCGGCTTGCATTTGATAGAATGCTTCCATTGACATGCCACCTGAAAGAATATCTTTTGCACGTTTGGCTTTGATTTTGTAAAAGTATGTTATTAAGGCGGCAATTTTGTTGATGGCATCACATGCATAGATCACAATTTTTAAAGACCAGTACGCAATAAAGGCCAAGTGAATGATCTTATTGATTTTGTATACGGGTTTCTTGGTTGAAACCAGGTAAATCTGAATGCATGATACGACAAACACCAAGGTCTTGAGAGTCAGGAAGCGTTTCCATTCATCTCTTGCAAATAGTATCCAGCCAATTATTTGTTCCGTTGATGACATTTGAGAGCTCATATGTTTGATGTATCTCCATTTAGTCAAACTGGTGAATGTGATTATGCGTCTGACATATCTGTTTGTCATCACTGTACCGAGAGTCAATTGAGCATTCATACTATTCATGTAACCCTGATAGCCCAGATTATAAAAGATTTTCAAAAATAGCAGCATTCCTGTAGCTGCCAAGTACGTGTATGTAATAGACGCTTGTTTTGGTATTGCAGGATCCAAAACCATGCTAGGATAGAAATACTTTTGCCCAAATGATCCCGGAATAAGAAACACAAATATGAATGTTTCAAATAGAAAGAAGAGGCATTGTATAAGCGCTATTCCATGTACTGACACGATATAAATCAGTGTTGCCATTACTTTGGAAGTTGGTTGATAGTCGCGACTCCACCTCTCAAAGTTCAAATCTCTGAAGCGTAGATATTGATTAAGAATGTCTTGTTCTGTAAGCTTCATATCTCAGTCGTTTCAAGGAGAAATTATTGAATCTTGCTTTGAGCTGGCGTGATTCATTATCATTGGGTACAGGATTCATGATGTTGCATGCGACGCTTGTGATTCCAACACGGATATGATTCGTTTATAATCATATCAGAAGAATTATCGTTTATTTGGTACCAAACTGAAAATGATCCTATTTTATCAGTATGACAATAATGATATAATGAAAATGATCATACTTTTTCAGTAACTTTTTGGTACCAAATTAACGATCGTGAAATATGCCATGAAAATGCTCAAACAATTCTTAAACACACCCTGATATTCTTCACTTGTGACTGTGCTCTGTAGTTCTCTATTGGGTCGTTTTGTGATGAGTCTTGGCTATGTCTAACACGTGTCTAGAATGAGCTTGTTGAGCATGTTTCAATGATAATATCATGTTCTCACCAGATGCACTTGATTGCATCCACGTTTCAACCTTGTCTGTGTTCAGTATTAATGATTCTGACCTTTGACACCTGACCGTTGACACCTTTGATGTTTCAGTTGATCTTTCTTTGAAACTTCAATCATTTCAATCAATATATATATATGTATATACATCGCGAGATATTTTCAAAATAAATTAATTAATTAAAGGTGCAGGGTAAACGGTGA
>JALGPX010000084.1:31128-47093 GCA_023515795.1 Amoeboaphelidium occidentale | reverse complement strand
GCAATCAATAATTGCAATATATTTATTGCAATATATTGCAATAAATTGCAGTGAAATATATTTTTGATAAGCCCTGTCAATACAATTATCATCTATAGAATAGCATTTATGGTCTCAAAAGAAGTAGTTATGAGCGCTACGTCATCCAACATTGAAAAATTATTTTTATCTCATTTAATTACTTTCAAGTGGGTTAATGAATGCTTCTCCGATTCCATAATGTGCATGAACTGATTTTCAATGATCTTAACCCTCTTTTTTTGGACTTCACCGAAATGGGCTTTCAAATACTTCCTAACGTTGCTCCTAATTATGTCACTTTCAGGAAGATCATCCCTGTTGATCTCACTTCTTAAGTAGGGGACTTTAAACCACAAGCGATCCTCAGCCCCAACGATTGGCATAGTATCGCCAAATTCAGTTAAGCAGATATTCAAGAACTTTGGATCTGGCTCAATGCACACACAAATATCAATCTCTTTGAAATTAATCCTCCCCGAACACATCAAACATGGATACAAACTGGTGATCAGCATGTGCGTAGTACTATCCTTGGGTTTTTGATAACTATCGCTTAACAGTAACATTTCAGCGTGATCACTTTCGTTAGTACCAGACGCCGGTTTGAACGCAAATTTAACAATATTCCAATCCGAGTCAATTAATAATGCTACTATGTTCTTGTCGGACCTGACTCGTGGTTGGTTAATCATCAACAGGAAATGAGCCAAGTTCGCCCAAAGCTCCAACATAGGGTTTCTATCAAAGATTGCATTCCTCGTCTCTTTACATTCCAAATGAAGGAATGACTTCTTACTCGCATCTTTCAAAGCAAAAAATTCATCAGAACAGGATAACTTCAACATTTCAAAGTCGTAGCAACGGAACTGGATCCGGTGAATTTTATCAGAAAAAGTATAAGTAGCGAATTCCACTTGGTATCGTTGTTTCTTTGGTTTCCATTGCTTTCTGGCCCAGCTTTGTGTAAACTCCCAAAGGGCATGGTTTCAACTCATTTCGCCTTCATCCACAGCAACCTCATAAATGTCGTATGTTTCAGTCGCTGTAATAAGTTTCCCCTGTTGAACAATGGTTTCCAAAATGGCTGATTAGGCCTTGCTTTTGTGGCCAGTCATTTTTTCGCCGTTAAGACACGAGATGGCCTACATAAAGTTCAATCTAGGGCAATTTGATTTCGACCCGTCCCGGCAGATCGAACTGGTGCGTATTCTTTTGCGATGCGTCAGGGTTCAGAGTGACTTAGAGCCTAATCTGATTAAGGGAATAATCGCTGACGAGGACGTTACCGAGTTCGTGAACGTTTTCAACGAGGCAAAAACTCTTCCACATTCTAGCCAAAATATTGACGTCAGGGTTGCTTACGATGATTCTGGTGATCGAATGGAAGTAATGGCCATATCGAAAGAGGCTCAAATGAATCCGAGTTGTGTTCCGTACCGTGTTTGCACGATAGTCCTATTTGACGACTGATCTGGCAATCCGGTAAATAAACCGTTATTTTTGATATTTTACCTTATCTTCACGCTCAAGAATGCGCTTTCAGTTCGGTAGATACCTAGTTGCTTCTGCCTTAATGAGGTATCTATATCTAGTCAGGGCCGCTTTCAACAGGCTTGAAACATAATTGCCATTTGGGAATCGCATGTAATAAATTATTGCAATAATTGCATTGCAGTTAATTGGCAATTGTATTGCTGAAAGTATATTTGGCTGATGCGCCGATGTTTGATTCATTATTGTAAGAAAAATTTAGAGTTTAACCGTTTATTTGCTCTGAGACTGCGCAAACTTCTTGACAACTTTGACAAAGTATTCAGAGCCAGGTCTCAATTTTCTTTGAAGTGTCGCATCAACACCATCATGGTTCTTTCCATAGTCAACTTCATACAACCCAAATCTCATGTCATAACCAAAAGCCCATTCAAAGTTATCCATAAGTGTCCAATAGAAGTATCCACGAACATCTACTCCATCCTTAATTGCACGACTAACTGCGTACAAGTCGCGCTTCAAAAACATCTTCCTTCTTGAGTCATCTTCATCAGCAATACCATTTTCCGTGATGTAAAGTGGAATGTTAGGGAATGCTTCAGATAATCCTTTCAAACAGTAATACAACCCCTCCGGATATGGCGCATATTCCATATCAGTCATGGCATTAATTCTGGCATCATCAGGATGAGCCTCAGCACGAATTGGATCTCCAGCATCCAAGTGAACTCTGTAAAACATTTGAGAATAATAATTAAATCCCAAGAAGTCAAGAGTATTCGGAGCATCAACCATTTTCAGGTTAAAATTCTTTCCTAGCAGCGGCAATTTGAACTTGTAAATTCCTGTACGGAAAAACTGAACAACCAAATCATTAGTCAATTTATCAGCAAAGTAAGCAGCGATATACTCCAAAGGATTCCATCTGGAGTACGGATTTGTTGGGAACATGTTATGCACAATACCAATTTTTGGTTCAGGATTTATGGCCTTCAATGCCTTGTATACTTGAACGTGCGCAATCATTATGTTCTGCATTACATTCACAGCATCATCAATGTGGTTCCATAATTGCCCTTTTCCTTTACCAGGAGGAAATGAGCCCTGAATCCAGCCAACACAAGCAAACACTGTCGGTTCATTGAATGTGCACCAGAAAGGAACACGTTGAGAAAACTCCTCATACACTTTCTCACAGAACTTGATGAAATGTTTCAAATTGGCTTCCTTCTCCCAACCACCTAATTCATCAAACCAAATGGGTTGCGTAAAGTGATGCAGCGTTACCATAGGAACAATCCCTTGCTGGATTAAATGATCAATTTCTCCGGAATAGTGTTGGATTACAGCATCATCATACCAACCTTGCTTAGGCTCCACTTTGCTCCATTCAATTGAGAATCTGTAAGAGTTAACACCCAAATTCTTCATAAGCCGGACATCCTCCTTGAACCTATTCCAATGGTCAGCTGCCTTTCCGCTCTTCATGCCGCGCCAAATACGAGATTTACCAGTCTTTGGGTCTGTAGCATTCTCCCACTCGTACCAATTGTTGTTTGTGTTTCCGCCTTCGACCTGATGGGCAGCAGTCGCGGTACCCCATAAAAAGTTTGCAGGAAAGTGTAATTCATTGAAGCAATCAATACGCTTGCGTCCTGGATTAGCAGCATCATCCCACACCCATCTTTTAGGTTTAGGAAACACTTTCTCAATTAACACATTAATGAGAGCATGGAACAAGGAGAATGGGAGGCATACGAAGAGAATTATGACCTTTAGCCAGAAATGATGATATTTAGGATCGATGTTCGTTGAAGCCATTGATGTTGCCACAAGAAAAATCGAGATAAAGTTTTGATATCGAAGATCTATTGCCCAACTCTAGTGAGATTTAATCTATGCGGATAAGCGTTACATACTTTGTGTAATGTGGCCAATTGGCAGTCAAACACCATTGGCTTGCTCAATCAAACCTTTTCCGTATTACGATGGCCACGACTCCAACTGTATCTGCAGCAACTCCGGAACCAGCAACATCCAACTCCTTGGGAATATCAGCATCATCTGAACCGGAGCTTTCGAAACAGAGTGCTCTGATGTCATTCACTGTGAAATGCCCAACCACATCTGATCAGGATTTCAAATGTCAAGCCAGCGCTGAATGGTCTGTCGCTGAACTGAAAAATCTATTGCATTTGAAGCATCCGACCAGGGCACAACCGAACGATCAGAGGCTTATCTACGCTGGAAGGATTCTGGAGAATTATGTACAATTGAAATCTTTGGGAAATGGAATGCTTGGATCTAATGTAAACACATCATCTGACATCAATTCACAAAACGTAAGTCTATAGCATCGCTTTGGGATTTACATTCGTAGTTCGAGAATGTTGTCTTGCATTTGGTTGTCAAGAAAGTTGGTCATGCGGCGATAGTAAATGAAAAGAACACACCCAAGAAAGATGATCAAATTGATCAGGGTTCTTCATCTTCTGTCGCACCAGAAGCTTCCGCTTCTATTGATACGCCGTCTGATATTTCGAGTGCGTCTACCCTTCCCGTCGGCAGAGTTGTTTACATCAAGTAAGACTTGTTTCAACATGTTTTGATTAATTGTTTTCCGTGTAGAGGTTTGCCTTATCTTGTTGCTCCAAAGAGTGGCCCTTCTGTAGCTCCTCAGACTTTCAATGCCTCCCATAGCTTCGGCTCTGTTCCGATTAATGCTCAACCTCAAACTCATCAAGCTGCAGCCGTACCAAACAATGCCGTGAATATTGGCCCTCAGATACGACCAAATCATATACGCATACAATGGAATGTGCATGTTTTCCGCTTGCCTAGTCTGGATACTATTCTAACGAGTGCTTACAGTTTACTGCGACTGGCTCTAGTTGTTTACTTGTTTTGGCCTAGGGATACTTCCCTGAGCACCACTAATGTTGTTTTCTTCTTGGCTTTATCAACATACTTCTTGTTTCGAATGGGGTTCTATGCGCCGATTATCAACAGAATCAATGTGTTTCGAAACACTGACATCATCACAAACACTTTCAATTGGTTTTCTAACATTGGATTCATTGGGAGCATTTTCAGTTTTTTATTGGCTTTTGTGGGCACTTTGGCTCCAGGTATTGAAGAAGTTCTAACAAGGCAATTTCAACAAGAGGTTGAAGAGCAGCAGCCAGAACCAGAAAACCTTGATCCTGTACAGCAACCAGAAGACACACAACATTTACAAGATTCTCAACCAGAAATTGTGGAAAATGAACCGAAGGAAGCTGTCATTGAATCTAAAGATTTGAAACAAAATGAAGGAGCATCAACAGCAACAGAGCGTGAGGACTTGAATGTAAAACAGAGACTGCAACAGAATTAAATATTTCCAATGAAGCGAGCCAAGATAAATTGCTTTAAATCTTGACAAAATAGAAATTTGCTTGAAACAAAAGCCTTCTACCTCAATAGCGAGAGTAAAGTTTATTGAACTACAAGATTACAGTTGAAATTTAAGATTCAGGCTGAACGGTATCTGAAGTGCAACTTTCCAGGATTATTCATTTGTTCCTGGAGATGAACAAAGTATGGTTCGATCTCTCGAATCATTTTATCAGCCTTTTTGCCTTTGTCCTCTTCACAAGTAGAAACTTCACGGGGCGGGCTATGGAAAACCCAACTCGTCTCAAAGCAGATATCTCTATATCTTGCTTATTCACCACTGCAAACAGATATTTGACTTGTGCCTGTAACTCTTCGTTGGCTTTCATTAATCTGCTGATTTCAGCACTTTGCTTCGCAACCGATTCCTTTAACAGCGCGATTTCTTCTCTGTGTGTCCTTGTTGTTTCATCTTGCTGCTCCTTTTCACTTTGCAGCCATTCGATGGTGGCACCCTGAACTCCGAGCAAGTTTCTCAGTTCGGCAATTTCGTGCCCAAGCAAGCCGACGGTAGCCCAAGCTGGTGGAGTCTCTTGACGTACTATATCTTCGTGGACTGTTGATACAGAACTGCCGCTGTATGCCGAGTCGGGGGGTCAAACTTGAAGCTTCAAAAATCGCGGTTTCAAACAAGCTTCTTGTGAGAACCCATGAAGGGTGTGATCAGCACGCAGGCCACCTCAAACAGGCATGTCCATCTATCTTTCAATACATACCAGCCCAGACGCGACCTCACGACCCAACTCTTTCAAGCACACCATGCTGAACGATCTTAGCTAAAAGCTTTGCTCTTTGATGTCATTCAAGATCTTTTCCGCCGTGAGTAAACTTCTGCGGAAACAATGCCCATCGTTGCGCCAGAAATAAAGAGCGTCCATCTCATCCATTGCGGTATTCCAATTCCTAGTAATTGCTCTTCTGGCTTGACATCATTCTGCTTTATCCAGCGCTTCTCATCTTCTGATATCGTCTGATAGAATTTACGCCTGTTCTGCCAACGGGTAAACCACCGTGTCAAGCATGAATGTATAATTGATGGATTTTGTGACTGTTTCTTGGTTAGTTTAGGAGTATCGTGTGCATTTGTGTCCCTCAAGATATTGGTGATATCAGCCTTCCGATTATTGACCATTTCTTTCTGGGCTTCTATAACATTACGCACAGCCCTCTTGTGCGTGGATTTCCGGTAGAACCGCGATGCTTTGATGGCATTTACTGCTGTAAACATCAAATGGAAAATGTCTTTGAAATTTTCTCTTTTCAAAATGGATCTTCATCGTTGTAGATTTATAAAGTACCAGCCTGGAGCCATTCATCATTTGGCAGCCACTCCTTCGCCGTACCCAAATCCTTTAGTCGCTGTTGCGCGCTCCTCTGGTGATATTGAAATATGGAACACGTCTGGAAAGCCCGGAATCCTTCCACAAGATCCTGCCGCTTTGACGAGCTTCTTTGAGGGCGCAGTCACGAAACCAAATTGGACAAGAATGTGCACAATTCCTGGCTCTGCTGATGCTTCAATTGAGTCTTTGTGTTTTTCCTTGAGTTGCTCAATGGAAAGCAATTTGGTTCGCGATCAAGCATCAGAAGATGAAGACGATGAAGAGAACGCTATGGATATTGAACCTAAAGAGAAGTTCTCAGGCCCTAAAACTCCGAAAGACAAAAGCCTCGTGTATTCACCGCGCTTATTCAGTTGCACTCTATCTGGTTGGATCATGGAATATAACTTGGACACTTTAAAGGTTGCTGCTTGTGTGGATTCCAACGGAGGTGGTGCCATATGGTGTATGAGTGTCAGCCCTTGTTACAAATGGTTGGCCATTGGTTGTGAAGATGGTTGTGTTCGATTGTTTGACATTCAAGGCGGTGCCGGCAGCATAGAATACGTGCGCTGTTTTGAGAAGCAAAGAGGCAGGATTCTGTCTTTATCGTGGGGATACTGCGGTACTTCACTGAGACTTATTACAGGCGAAAGTGATGGTATGATACGTCTATGGGATCCAGAAAGAGGAAGAAGTCTTCAACGCATGAGTGTTGTTAATCACTCCAAAAGAAGCACAGAAAATGATATTTACGTCTGGGGCGTTATGTTTTTGGATAATGATACTTTTGTGTCTTGCGATTCTACAGGATGCGTCAAGGTTTGGGAAACAAGAAACTGTACTATAAGACAGAATTTCAAGACCAACGATGCTGATGTTTTGTCAATCTGCACAAATGATGAGAAGAATGTGATTTATGCTGCAGGTGTTGATGCAAAGATTGCTCAGCTGTCATTGGTAAAGAAGAAGTGGGTTATGGTTCAAAGGCGCAGAATACACACTCACGACATTCGGTCGCTTGTTTGGGTCCAAAGACGGAAACCGTGGGCATTCGATAAGAAAAGAAAGGGTTCGGATGTTGACAGCGAAGAAAGTGACGCTGCTAGAGCTTTAAAGCAGCCTTTTTTGATTGACGCTCTGGTTTCTGGTGGTATCGACTCTAACTTGACAGTCATGCTGAATCCAGCGACAAGTTTTAATTCCCAAGAAGTCCAACCGACTAGATTTTCTCCATTTCCAGCTCATAGTCCTATTACCCTTTGTAAATCTAAGAGAATAATTCTATGTCACTTGGAAAATCGATTATGCTTATGGTCTCTTGGAAAAAGTGTTCAAACTGAAGCCATTCAGCAAGGTTTCTTGCCTATTGCAGAAGAGACAAAGTTTATGGCCGAAATATTTTTGCCAGAAAAGAATTATGTAGTTTGTAGTGCATTAAGTGACAATGGGGAATGGATATTCGCAGGTGATGTTTTTGGTAAGCAACACTTGTATCGCAGAGATGAACAAGATGGCTCCATTCAGAATGCATCTAATCGTTTCGAGGGACTTGAAATTCCATTCTGTCAATTCGCTGGATTTATTTCACACTCTACTTTGGTCCTGATTTCAATTAACAAAGTATTTATTCTGAAGTTAAATGCAGATGGAAAAGTTGCTGTTGAGAAAAAAATGGAGTATTGTAGTGAAGACATATGCAGCACATCTTTTGCTGTGTCTCCTTGTAAATCAATGTTTGCTGTCGGAAATACACTGAACCAGGTAGTTTTATTTGTTAATGAGGGCGGTAAAAAGTCATGGAAGAAGCAAGATGTCGAAATTGGACGATCATCAATTCAAACTGGACTCTTCTTTGATAAGCTATCTCTTTCACAATCATGCAAAGATAATGACGGAAGAATGTTCTTGATCATTCCTACTAGAACACAAAACTTTGGAAAGCAACAGAAACTTGGCATGAAGTTTTACGATGCACAGCATAAAAGTTTCGTTTATACATTAGAAGAAGGCATTTCTCATCTCAAATGGATCAGTAAGAGAAAAGATGTGATACTTGGAGTAAGAAGCAGAGTTGAACAGCTCCCGCTTTTCAAAGGATCGGAAGAATTGGTGAAGAAGTTTGTTTTATACATTCATACTGTTAAATGGATGGCCAGAATAGTTGTTCCTCAGTTGTCACATACAACAAAGAAGTTATTGGATGCGAAAAGCGATGCAGAGAAGAAACCTGAGGCTCAAGATTACCAAGAAGAGAAATATTTGAACAAAATTCAGAATTCTGTAGCTATTTCTCATCACTTTGATACATTGTTGCACTTTGATTTTTTGGATTCAGAAAACTTGGAAAATTTAGAAGCGGTTGCTATAGAGAGACCTTGGTCAGCAATTACGGAAGACATGCCACCAGCTTACGATGAAAAGAGATATGGACAGTAAAGCACAATAAATAAGTAATTAAAACGATCTTAGTTAAATTGTTTATACTGCGATTATGCCTCAACAGAACGAGAACATAATAGTTCCATTCTTTCGCGGCATTCATCCGGGGTACGCTTTCTAGATCTCAACGCATTGCTTATTTTGTCCCATTGGTTTCCAAACATCTCCAAACCTTCTCTTAGAACCATATCTTCCTCTTTGGTCCATTCAACTTCTTCTAAAATCACGATATCGTTCTTCTTACTCTCAAAAGTCTTGTTTCTAGACTCGGCACTCGCGCGAGCCTTTTGTCTTCTTAATTCTTCTTGTTCCGCAACTTTTTGCGACATGATTTCCAATACAGTCAAGCCGGTATCGTAGCGAGCCATTGGACGATATGGTCTGTATGAAACATACTTATCGCTTGGCTGATACTGTGCGATACCTTTAGGAACATGACACCAACGACCATCGATAATTTCAATTTCATCGCCGTACGCCTTCTTCATCTTCCATAGCTCACTGACATTCTTATCGACCAGCATCCTTTGAGGCCTTAAATACGTGTTCCATCTCATTCTGATATCTCTTGGTCGCTTGTCAGGAAAGTGCACAGTCGCAATCTTGTCGTAATTCCTTAGCTTTCCATCCACGCTATTCATCATGATATCCACGAGCTTCTTATCTTCAGCATCACTCCAGCCCTCATATGCCATGTCATTCTTTGGAACGTATCCTGTCCGAGTAGGTTTGACTCGTGGTTCGTTCTGAAATGATTCCCATGGGATCGTTGTCGGTGGTAATTGCACGTTCACTGTTTGCGATGTTGGCGGTAAATGTTTCTTTGCTTTCTGTTCCACGACCGCGTCTGATGTGCTAAGGAACCTCAATTGGCCTGAAATCGAAAGTGTCTGCGGTTTTGTTGCGCGTGTTCGTAGGGCTGAGAGCATTTGCGTAGAATTTCAGTTTTGATAATCAAATGGACGAGCACGATAAGGAAGACCCAATAAATTACGAAGAGGGCGAAGAAACGCACGAAAATGATAATTATATGGATGATAACGACGTTGTAGAAGTCGTAGAGGTTAACGATGCAGGAGGTGCTCCAATGTCTGAGGACGAAAGTATGTTCGACAAAACATCAAGGACACGATTGATCTTTCTAAATAGGCGAAGTTGATTATTCGGGTACAGGGATTCCGGGTGTTCCTCTTATTGAAGATGACTCTGGGCAGGCGTTCTTTGGTCATGGATGTAAATTATAACATTGTTCGTATTGATGTTTGATTAGCTGAGCCAATTTATGCGGTTTCGATGCTGCCTCGTGCAAACTTGGCTTGTTCTGGTGGAGGTGACGATAAAGCGTATTTATGGAATTATTTGACAGGGGAGCAAATTGGTGTTCTGTTGGGCCATAGCGATTCTGTTATCGACGTGGGACTTAATCACGATGGTTCATATGTTGCAACGGCTGGTATGGATGGTAAAGTAATCGTGTCTTTAGTTCCGTCTTGTGAGCAAATTTGCGTTCTGGATGGGCCTAATGAAATTGTTTGGATCGACTGGCATCCAAGAGGAAACGTTTTAATTGCTGGTGCTGATGACGGCACCGTGTGGATGTGGAGTGTTCCGAAAGGAATATTTATGGGAGTATTCTCAAAGCATGAAGATTCTGTGACATGTGGTGGTTTTAGTAGAGATGGTAAATATGTTATCAGTGGCAGTGCAGATTCTTCTTTAATTTTCTGGGATCCAAAGAATTACAGCCAAGTATGGAAGATGGGTGGAGGTCACGATGAACGGTGGCATAAATCATCAATTTGCTCATTTGCAACATCTCAAGATGGAAGGATAATTGCAACTGGAGATGAAGAAGGATTCATTCGGTTGACTGTTGCGCAGACAGGAAAATTAGTTGGGTCTCTGGATGGTCACGAGAATAGTGTGAATGCTCTACATTTCTGTCCTGAGATGAAGTAAGTCTCTAAGGAAGGTTTTACTTTCTAATTTTTAGCTGGCTTGTTTCCGCTAGTTCCGATGGAAAGGTTTTAGTTTGGGACTTGGATTCCGGTAGAATAAGAATTACTTTATCTCACGAGGTATCTATCGAGAATTTTATCATTAATCTGTTAAGGAACCAGTTTCATGCGTCATAATAGTTGATAATCAACACCTTGTCACAGCGGCCGGAAAATTATTGTCAAAATGGAATTATAAAACAGGACATCTTCTGAGACAATACAAGGGACACCAAGACACAATTCTGGCTTTAGCTGCAAATGAAGAATTCTGCGTCTCGGGTGGTGATGATGGTGTTGGCTTGGTATTTAGACAATAGACGAATAAGAATTTGGCGTTTCATGACCGAATCTATAAATATAAATTGATGCTTCGAACTGTCGCATGTCACATCAAGAACCTCTGAGTTCGTCTCCAGTTCTTCTGCGAATAGAGCCATTTCATGTTGAGATTAAAGCATCACGAAATGATACCAGGAAGCTTAATCGAGAGGTCGAAGCTCGACATTATGATACGAGACATACAACCAGCAGATCGGACTACAATTCACATGATACAAAGAACGCAAAGCAAATTGAAATTCTGGAATCTCGACTTGATATAGCTTATGATATGATAGAATCATTGAAACGGCAGCTCCAGTTTGCAGAAGATCAAGTGCAAACATATAGAGAGAAAGTTCAGCAACGGAATAACGAAGTATCCCAAAGTCATATCGAGAGTATTCGTGAAAATCAACAATTGAAACGAACTATCGCAGATCTCCAAGAGAAATTGTCGGAGGCTAGGCTAAATGAGACAAGAGCACCGGAAACGACGAGTGATAACTTAAATCCGAAGATTACATCCTCAGACGCCATGTTTACAACTGAAGACTTGCAATTGGCACTTGAAAATCTAGAAAAAAAGCATATCAAGACGTGTGTTGAACTTGAGGGCGCTAAAAGAGATTTGGACCTAACCTCAGTCGAACGAGAATATTGGCATGACCAAGCAACATTACATTTGGCCCAATTGCAGCAAAATGAAGAAACTATCAAGGCGCTTAGTGAAGAATTGGAAATCGCACGAAACTCTGACAAACTCGAGCAGGCACTTGAAGAGAACAAAACGCTGGAAACAGATTTAAAATTGACTAGAAAGGAAATACGAGAAAAGGACGAGGAAATAAGGCGATTTGAGTCCGCAATTGCCGATTTGAAGCATAAATTGGTTGAAGCTTCAGTACATCGAGTCATGCACCCTAAAGACTACACAACAATTAAATCAAAAGCACAACGCGGCAACCAAAGACAAGAAACACTAAGAAATTGAAGGATCACACAAAGCACTTAATGTACAACTTCCGAACAGGCATTTACGGATCTATTCAGAATCAAAATTCCGGCAAGGTGATATTCGGAAGGTTCGTGTTAATTCTGAAATTTCCTTCTCTCAAATCTTCAACTGTTGGTTTCTGCTTTGTTACAATCACCACTATGATCGTTGCCAATATTGCCAATAGAACCAATACAACCATCGACACGACAACTTTGTCAGCGGCCATTCTCCTTAGAAAGATTCTATCATACAATTAACACTCCGACTGAAGCAATCTTACCTTATTTGCTTATCAGCTCTGACCAAATTGCTTTCAATAGCGTCCAGATTCTGATCCACGTTTTGCAGTTGTTCAGTCTGTTTCTTCAAAGCCTCTGATGTATTTGTACCGATTTCAATGGTGTGTTGCAATACATCTTTTGTCCTCGTAGTCGATGCTTTGCTCTGATCTTGAATAGTCTTTGCATGAACTACCAAATCCTTAGCAGTCATCTCATCGGCATCTACGCGGATCATTAGAACTTCAAGTTGAGACAATTACTTCGGCCTTTGTTCTGGAACAAATCATCCCTCTCGGCTGCGGTAGCCATAAATGTTAGATTATCAGAAAGCTTCTGTATAGTAGAATCGTGCTCTTTGCCTTTATCTTCATATGGCTTCGCATCAGCCCTGGAAAGTTCACGTAGCTCGACATTGTAAGATTTAAGCAACTGCTTTGCTCTGTTCAGTCTCGATTTCGCATGCTCGCATTTCTACATCAAAATCATTATCTCCTCCAATATGATCTATAACGTACTTCCACTTTGGCCTTTCCTTTTAGCTTTGGAATGTCTTGATCAACCAACTTCCTGATCTCCTCGATTATAGTGACCAACTGATCATTGAAGTCCTTGATCTCTATGAAATTAGCTTGAAAGTGTGCTGATATGATGTACCTTCTGACATATCGCTGAATAATCTTTGAACGTATTGCTCAAGAAGTTCAAACAATTCCCATTGCAGTTTTCGAATCAGAATCTTTCAACGAGACAATTTGCATGATGAGCTCTTCCGGAAATCCAAAACACAGCCAAGGAAGTAATAAAAATACAAAAGTTTCCATGGGCTACAGCGGAAGTGGAAGAAGAAGCGGCGCAGGTTGGTTTAGTAAAGTAAATCCGCAATTTACCATTAGTTGGTCGAAAACAACAAGAACAAACGGCAGTCCCTTTGCCTGTACACCTTCCTAGTAAAAAGAGGGAAAGTAACAGCAGTCAGGGCGCTTCAGATCAGAACATCATCACAACACCGACAGGCTCTGCGAATGGAACAGCATGGAAAACAGTGAAGGAATCGGAGTCTTCGGAGAAAGCAGATAAAACAGAAACTAAGGCTCCGGCAACTGCGGGAGAACCTGCGGATTTATTTTCGAGTGGTGGAAAGCGTCAGTTAGGGATCGCCTGGACTGAAATGACGGATGATTTCCAGTTTGATCAGAAATTGGACTTTGGAAAGTCAGCTGCACCAAAGAAGGATGACCCTGTTGTTAAAGAGGAAAGGAAAACTAAAGCATTCGACTGGCACAAGGATAGGAATGATGTTAGAAGGCCCTCTGAAGGAACAAAGAGTTCTGAATCTTTATCAACTACAACAGCAAATGTTCAAACACAGCGCAAACAGAGCGCTGCTCAGCCCCAAGAAAATCTAGAAGATTTAGAAGCTATTACGGCTAAGCAAAAGGTGATAATGGCGCAGCTGGCTGAAAAGGCACGACTTCGTAAGGAACAAGAAGAACGCGAGCGCGAAGAGTCAAAACGGCGGGCCCTTGAGAAAGCTCAACAGCTCGCAGAAAAAGCAAAATCTTCCACTTCAGATAAAGAAGCTGACAAACCTAGTTCGTCTGAAAAGTCTAAATCATCTTCGACAGGAAGGAAATTGTCTGAACGCACGGAATTTAAAGGGCGACAAAGACCTGATGATAAAAAGAGAGAAAGTTTCTTTAAACCTGAAAGAAAAGTCTCTATACGTGAACGTAGTGCTGAGCCAACGGAACAAAGCTCTAAATCTACACAAGAATTAGTGGGCATGATCAACACACTAAGTAGAACCATCGTTGAAACGAGAGATAAGCCTGTTCCTAAAGACTCTACTGAGCGACGAGTGGTTAAAGTGAAACAAGAAGAACCTATGGCTGAAAAGGAAAGTGCTTTGCCGGAGGATATACGTCAAGAAGAAACTCGAAGGATCATGGTCAATTCTGAACAACTCCTACAACGATACGAGGAAGTTACGAAATCTTTCCAAACTTCGCTATCCTCAGGGAGTGTAAAAGAAGTGAAAGAGAAAATCAACTTGACTTCAGAGGACCTTATGAAACGTTACGAAGAGTTGCAGAAGTTATTCCCTGCATTCTTCCCTCCTGTTATGACACCACTTGCTGTACCATTTGTTCCGAGTAGTATGCCAGTAGGATATTTTGGTGGTGTTTCCAATGACTTTGTCCCGTCGCTGCCTGTTATGCCGCAACAATGGATTGGACCTCCATCAGAACAGTTTCAGCCACATTTCTATCCAGCAGTCAACGTTCCTCCAGCAGGACATTTTCCTGGGCAAGCATTTATTTTTCCGCAATTTCCGCCAGTATTTCATGGGCCTCCGCCAGCTCAGATGGTGAATATGAATGTGGTTCAACCAAGATGGGAAGACACGCCTAAGGGAAATGTTCCAAATGCTAATGCTTCTTCCGCAACTTCGAAATCTACCCCTGGATCTAGAGGAAGAGGGCGAGGTAGAGGATCGCGATATCATTCGAGCAGAGGCGGCGCCTCCAACCGCGGTGGAGGTCACCGAAGCGTTGTTGCAGAACCTGCTGCAAAACAATCGGATAAACCGGCTAAGGAAGAAGACAAAAAAGATTGAAACGGTATACTGATTAAAATATCTTTGCTTCAGGCTTTTCGTCTAGACCAATACTCCCTCGAAACATCAATGTCGTATTGAATTCCAATGCAAAGTTCCCTTTTTTATCGATTACAATTACACCTCCATCTCCTCCATGTTTAGCCATAATTTCAAGTGAACTTTTTGCTGCATCTTTTACAGTTGCATTTCCATACTTTATCCTTGCAGCAATATCATACGCAACACAGTGCCGCAAAAAATAATCACCATGCCCTGTCCCAGAAACTGCGCACGATTCATTCTCAGCATAATTACCAGCGCCAATTATTGGTGTATCGCCTATTCTTTGAGCCATTTTGTTTGTACGTCCTCCTGTAGACGTCGCAGCAGCAAGGTTTCCATAAACATCCAAACAAACTGCACCAACGGTTCCTTTAGGGCCTTCGGCACTACTGTACTGAAAATCAGTATCATAATCTTTAGGACAGACAGGAGGTCTCTCTGGAACATTATCGCGGCCTTTCCTATGTTGTTCCCATCGTTTCTTTGTGTAAAAGTAACAATTCTCTACCATATCCAAGCCATGCTCCTTTGCAAGTTCCTCCGCTCTTGGAGCTGCAAGTAAAACGTGACTTGTCTTTTCCTTAACTAATCTTGCCAATGAAATGGGATTCTTGAGATGTTTCACCAATGTGCACGCTCCTGCGTTCATGTTTGAACCATCCATAATTGAAGCCTCCAATTCGACATAACCATCTTCGTTAAGAACTGAACCTTTTCCGGCATTGAACAAAGGATTATCTTCCAGAAGCTTCACAGCAAATTCCACAATATCAAGAGCAGATCGACCTGCTTTTAGAAGTTCATATGACTGAAGGAGGACATTTTCCAATGCTGTTAAATATCGAAGTTGCTCTTCTTCTGGGAAATCATTTCCTCTGGAGCCTGCACCGCCATGTATTAATAGTCTGGGTTTATGATCACTCGCTTTGGACTCCATTAGTGAAACTTGGTCTTCGCTATAAAATGTTTACACAACGAAATGGAGAAAATCTA
>JALGPX010000084.1:0-26886 GCA_023515795.1 Amoeboaphelidium occidentale | reverse complement strand
GCAACGGTAGAAAACAAATCAGTTTGTTGGCTGTCTGGAGTAATACCGCCTCTACTCCAAGCCAAGCAATTATTTGCAAAAGTTTCCAAAGTATCACACAAATCATCACACATATAACGAGAATTATTCAAGCACTTGTACAAATGCTTGATCTTTTCGTGCAAGGGCAGTCCAACACTAGAATTGCTTTCTCTTCTTGGAACGAAAATCCCCGAAGGTCCTTGATTTAAACTAGGTTGTGAAGAACCGCCTACAGATCTTCTCATTGAATGGCCTCTCTTTTTGCTCATAACCGCATGTGATCTCTGAAGAATTGTTTTCTTTTTGTTTTCGCTATTGGCAGATCCATCTTCCTCTAAAGATACCGTGCTTTCACCTGCTTTCTTCAGAATATTATCTGGCTCAGTAGGCGACAAATCTTTGCTTCCGTCAATTTGCTCACTCTTTCTTCTAAACCCGCTAAACTTTGACTTTGATGATGTATAAACATTTAATGCTGCACCAGCAATTTTTGGAAGCTCTTTTGGAGTTTCTTTAGCCTCTTCGCTGTTTGACTCCATAATGGCATTATGTTTTGATTTTGATTTTGTGAAACTAGCTCTCAAGGTTTCCAATTTGTCTCCATTCGAAGATGTTCTTCTCCATACAGGAGACGAGTTTGCTGTTGGAGACTCGGAACCATTGTTTGCTTTATCATTCTTCTGCTGGTTGTTCAAGCTGGAGAATTTTTCAATCAAAGAACTGACACCACTCTTTTTGTCTGGTTGTTCTGCACTAATATTAGTTTGACTTTTGTAGTTTAAGCTTTTTCTGTCATGCTTTCCTATTCTGTTCAAAATTTGCAGCGACGCTCTTCTTTCAACTGTTGGAGCAACTAGAGTTTCTTTTATAGCAGCAACATCTATCGGTGATAAACTCTTTCTTCTGGTCTTAGGCATTTCTCCCGTTTTTACAAGTACCGTCTCACTGATACTTGCTCTTCTTCCTGGAAATAATGACACTCTAGGAGGCTTCACATGTAAGCCTTCAGATTCCTCGGTGATACCCTGTCTGTTTGATTTTTCATCGTTGTCAGAGTCTGTAACAACAGCCATAAAACTAGGAGCATCGCGTCTAATATCGAATGATACACTTGCAATGATGTGGCCAGTGATTTCACTTTGTTGCCCGGTTCTCTGGTCATCCGTTTCCGACACTGGCTCAATAAGTTCAGGAACGTTCTGAACATTCAAACTGGCTTCATTTTTTGTATTATTCTCGTTTTTGGCTTCACTTCTGTTGACTATTTCTATCTCCGGAACTATTGCATGCTCTGGCGCAGCTATTTCGCGATAATAGTTCATCACAGATGTGCCACTCTCAACTTTTCCAACTCCATTCCTATCGGTAACCTCAGAAGGAAACAGATTTGCATCAGATGAGACATTAATATCAGGATTTCCTAGCTGAGAACGCGATATAGATGCTCCAAGATCTTTAGCGTTACTCTGACCAACAGCATCTCTCTGCGACAAGTTAGAGGCACTCTTCTTTTGAGATAGCGAGGATTCAGGCTTGACAGGCTGCGAATAATGTTGCTTGCAGTAGACGATGGTGGCCGATCCCACAGTATCAGGCTTTGTAACAATATCTCGGTAACCAAAAGTTGATGCACTCAGATCTACGCTGCACGCATGGCATTTGAAACACTAGCAGCGTTAGATTATGTGTCAGAATAGATTTACTCCATTGTGATATACGTTTCCCTCTACACTTATCCGCTCATCACCCTCAACATCTTTTCTGCAAATCCCGCACTCTGTCTGAGCATTTGATGTAATGTTCATCATTTCCAATGCAGCGAATATTGGAGAACTTAATTCCTCATCAGAGAAGTACTTTTTGATAATCCCATCGGTAGACTTTGATAAGTTCATGTTCTCTCTGTAAATGAGAGTTGGATATATTTATAGATCAACTTAGAATATTGAAACTGCGCCAGAAATTCGCACAAACCAGATCGCGAAGGGCACAAATGCGTCGATATTAATAGTATTTATTGTAGTTACGCCCATGTTGTTTACACAATGATTAGCTCGACTAGCTGAAGCTTGAAAGGGATTGACTTTAGGGGCGTGAGTTAGAACACGATCAAACGATTTTCTTCCCATCGCAAGTAGCAGCTCGAATATTCGAGCTATAGTAAACTAACGCGTGAGTACATTCTCCCAAGGTTAGCTTATTTTTTCGGGATACGCCATGTTTGCTTTCTGCCGAGTTGTGGCGGATACCCCACTGATTGTAAACGCCAAACACAACTCATACTCATGCTCTAAAGGCATCAATGGTCCGCCACGCAATTCTCGATGAGGCGGAAACCTTTGGATCAGTTGACACTGACTCATATTAAGGGATTGGCTAGGATCATGTCGAATGACGAATTTACCAATAGCACATAGTATAGTATCCCATAGGGTACGCATACCAGCTGATGCACTAAAAGATCCAAAGAAGAGTTCCTGTGACATGTCTTTTTAGCCTGAAACAAAGTTCCAAAATTCTATGGCGCAAACTCGGCCTATCAGCCACAAAATCAACCAAGCTTGATTCAGCTGCAACATTTCTCCAAATTGATTTAATATTCCAAATCGTTTCTAAAACTTTGTAATGAGAGAATATAAGTTAGTCGTCCTCGGTTCCGGTGGTGTTGGTAAATCTGCTCTGGTAAGTTCCCCCTGGCTTAAGGCTTATTCTTCAAGACTGTCCAATTTGTTCAATCGATCTTTGTCGAGAAGTATGACCCTACCATTGAAGACAGTTACCGTAAGCAGGTCGAAGTTGATGGGCAACAGTGCATGCTTGAAATTCTGGATACAGCAGGTATGAGCTGCGCTATAGAAGAAGGGCTCTGATCTTTTGCGTTTAGGTACGGAACAGTTCACTGCTATGAGAGATCTGTACATGAAGAATGGTCAGGGATTCGTTTTGGTCTATTCCATTACTTCTCAAGCAACATTTAACGATCTAAATGAATTGAGAGAACAGATCTTGAGAGTCAAAGATACTGACAGGGTATGTGTTCTGGCTGTGGCTTGGTCTCAAACTAACATTTCATAGGTTCCTATGGTTTTGGTCGGTAATAAGTGTGATTTGGAAGATGATCGTGTGGTCGGCAAGGAGCAGGGTTCTCAATTGGCTCAGCAATGGGGTGGAGTGACTTTCTTGGAAACTTCTGCAAGAAAGAAGATCAATGTTGATGAAGTTTTCTTTGATTTGGTCAGACAAATTAACAAGCAGATGCCTGAGAAGGCTGCAGCTAAAAAGAAGAAGTGTCTTATTTTATAAACATAACACGCTTTGCTTTATGGGAATCTGTGCGCGTTGAATAAACTTCTAATTCTTAACGGGTCGAACTTGACATGGTCATATTTGGCTGTCGTCTGTTTGAGAAACGTCTTCGCTAAGAATGTTTGTCATGAGAAATGCTCGTCGAAGAGCCGTAACCCATTTTTCCATATCTTCGTAAGTTGTGCAAGCAAAGCAGTAATTCCGTTTCGATGTTATTATTTGAATAGGATAAATCCTTGATTCTTTTCTAGTAGAAGCGGTTGAGCCTTCATCTTGATGCACCATCGCGACAACTTGTCTCTCTTCAAGATCGCCTTGTTCATCAGCTTGAACACTCGTCTGAGTCCAAGGATTAAACTTTTCTGTACTTGTGACATTTGGTAGACTCACGCCTTCAATCCCTGTTTGGGTCCAGAAATTAGCCCAGACATCATTGAGTAGTTTGTGAGGCAACAGTTCATGAGGATGCTGGTGATCTTTGATTTGCCCAAGGCCTTTTAAATGCTTCACAGCCGTTTCATGATAAGAAGTAAGCATTGTGTGGAATAATGCTAGTGGAACATGATTAGGGTGCGGTGCATGCTCCAAATAACAACACTTGTGATCTGGTTTCTGCAATGATTCAGACCATCTTCGACCGTAATTGCAGAAGGCACATTCACAGTCAGATGGTACTACATTAGGTGCAGCTATTGTTGAAACTTTCAGCATATCATACGATCTTTCGAATTCATCGGGGCTGTCTTCCATTATTTCTTCATCTTCAATTTGTTCGTCCTCATCTTCCTGAACATCATCATCTGCATCCTCTTCGTCTTCATACTTTTCCGCATATCCTACATTTCTCTCTAGGGTATGTGGACGCGATAGTGAATCTTTCTTTGACATTAGTTTCATAACAACATTTTTGGCCCTGGACAGTGTTGATGTTTTAGAGCTATTAGAATCAACAGATTTTCTTCTAGAGTGGTCCAATGAGCTATATTTCTCTTTCACCGCAAATCCATCCTTGTGAGGTAAAATGATCAAGACTTCATCGAATCGAACAAGATTGAGAACTTCATATTCGTTGTTCGATGTGTACCACATCAAAGAAGAACCTCTGATTACACACCACCGTGTTTGCCAATCTGTAGGTTTGAATTTATAATGTCCAGCCTTTCCATCAGTTCTTTTCAGTGACTTGCCATGTTTCATCTTTAACATGTAACCAGATAATTGACTGACTGATTCTGTTAATGGTGTCTGAAAAGGACTTGATATAACAGAAGCAGCAGAAAATGGATTCGAGAATGATAAACGCCTAGTTACATTCGGTATTTCCAAAGGTTTCAATCCTTCTCCTGAAGGTTCCTTCCCTTCATGAGATGCAACCTTAGGGCTTTCATCAACCTCAGCGACTTCTCTAAGAGGCGTTAATTTAGAGCTAGCCTTAGATGCTGCAGTAATTTCTGCTTTATCCGGCTCTACCGCATTCTGCACTGAAGTTATCAAGCGTTTCCACTCAGCTAAAACTAGTTCCATAGGATTCTGCCACCAGGACAAATCAACCATATCGCCTTTGGCAAAAACATTTATAGCCATTCTTGAAGGCAAGGGCTTCATGGGTCCTCTGAGATACTTGTCGAAATTGAGAGTATCAAGTTTAACAACATGGCCTGGATCTGTTTCTGGATCAGCTGCAGGGATATACATAAAGCTTCCATTCCAATACATGATAGACAAAGATGGAATACTCTGAAGAGCCTCAGCAAAACAGGAGAACCATTCTTGCAGTTCTTGTCTGGATCCTGCGTCTAAGAAATACACTGTTGCTTCAGACATCTAAAGATGTTATTAATTTAAACCCTTAAACTCTTTACTTTCCGCTGATGATGATGAAGGTGCATCTTTGGATCTGAGGGAGATTCTATACCAGAAACCATATCTTCCTTTGGCTGCAGCACCACCATACACAAAGCATGTGGATGTCGTTTCAACGATGCTTCTGAGATTGAGTATATCAGTGACAGAGGTATGAAGTGCAGCATTTCATATTCCTTATCATTTTTATAGTATGCAAGCCTCCCATTCCTAAGAACGAACCATCGCTTTCTCCAGCCCTACACATTCCACAACAATATGATCAGATCCTTTAACAATCCTCTCAAGCAGTACCCTATTGACTTTCGACTGATGATTCTTCTTCCACATCCATTGACTTTTGTATACTTTTTCCATTGAGGTTGATTATCAATAATTCCAAACGGTGGTCACACTGGAGAATTCTTTTTGAGTTGCGACGTTGCACAACTGGGCTTTGCTTCCAAACAACAATCACAAGACGAACGAACGATGACCACTAAAAAGACGATTTTAGACCGCAACTTTGAGCCTAAGAAGCTGGTCGTATCACCCGCTGACTTGGCTTTATTAGAGAAGAGTGAATGCCTTGCTTTGATCGTAGCATTTTTGGAACAGCTAAATGGTTCGGTAATTGGATTGAAGAGGTCTGATAGCAATGCTGAAAGCAAAACAGTTAATGGGCTTTTGGGGCTGATAGCTAACTGTAATGACGCTATCGCAAAGTATCCGAGAACGGAAGATGGTGGCGATTCTAGATTTGGGCATCCGCAATTTCGTGCTTACTACGATTACATAGACAAGGTGCGTATCCTAAAACAGTATGCATTTACTTGATAGAACTGCCTTGACTGGTTTAAGGAATTTGTGTCGCAGGAGCAGATGGAAATGTTTGGTTTGGAACTTAAAACTTATTTCATGCACTGCTTTGGTGACAGGCAAAGAATCGATTATGGAACTGGGCACGAATTCCACTTCATAATATTCTTGTATTGTTTACAAGAACTTAATCTGCTACGTAAGGAGGATTACGCTTCAGTGGTTTTGCATGTGTTTTGGGCTTACATCGACTGGATGCACAATTTGCAGAAATCTTACTGGTTAGAACCTGCAGGCAGCCACGGTAAAGTTTATTTTAGCTAGAGATAATTTTTGTAGGAGTTTGGGGTTTGGATGATTATCAGTTTCTGCCATTCTATTTTGGTAGCGCGCAGTTACGAGGTCACAAACACATCAAACCAAAATCAATTCATAACCAAGAGATTTTGGATCAATACTCCGAAGAATACTTGTATTTGTATTGTGTTAATTATGTAAATCAAGTCAAGAATATGGCCAGTTTATCGTGGCACTCTCCAATGCTCAATGATATATCTGGTGTCAAGTCTTGGGATAAAGTCAACTCTGGCATGATGAAAATGTTCAGAGTTGAAGTGCTATCAAAATTGCCAATAATGCAGCATTTACTTTTTGGTAGATTATTCGGAAAATTAGGATGGGATGATGCTTCTGAAGAGGAAAGAGTGGACTTTATCAAGGCTTGTAACGTTGACTTGCAAACAAGTTCTACGCTTGCATACACTCCGCCAGAGTACCAGGAATTCAAACCTGCATCCGGTAGCGCTTCTCAAGATCATCATCATCACCATCATCACCACCATTCTTCTGGCTGTTCTCACGACACTACTTCGAAAGCTGTTGAAGAAGAATATGTTGAGCAAATAGTCCGTTATGTCAAAAATGCTAAAGGTGGATGGACTCCTATCCTCGGAAGAGTATTGAAAGGAACCCCAGAAGTTTTACCGCCTTCCGAGAATGCAGCAGATGATTCCAATAATAATACAAACAATTTATTGCTTGTTGACTCCTATGCAATGGGCCAGGCGCCACCTGTTTGTTGCGGTATTAGACTTCCATCAGCACATGCAAGTACTTCCACCAATGACAAGAAATACATGCTGCCTTTTGACTAAAACTTTATTCTTGAATTTTTAAAATAAATCTCGCTCATTTCTTTGCTTGAGTGCAACTGGAGCTGCATTTGCATTGACCAGCTGGACAGATGCACTTGCCGCCCTTGGTACATTCACAAGAGCTTGAAGCAGCTTCCTTCTTGCAAGTACATTTACCTGGATCGCACAAACATTTGCCTCCTTCCTTGCATTTGCACACACCATTCTCCTTGCACTTGCATTTTCCTTCCTCACACAAGCATTTTCCACCAGCAACACATGAACAAGTACTTGCAGCTGGCTTCTTGCAACATGAACTACTCTCTTTGCACTTGCATTTTCCTTCTTCGCATAGGCACTTTCCTCCTTCAACACAGTGGCAGGATTCGGTATTGCTGCAATCACAATCAGCGCAGTTGCAAGAGTCACCACAGCAACAAGCAGCAGCAGATGTTGAACAACAAGACTTGGATGAACCACTGCTACATTGACAGTTGCTTCCACAACAACATCCTGCAGCAGCCTTGCCTTTACCAGACTTCATGCCACAACCACAAGGATTACAGTTGCAACCACCAACACATGAACAGCGAGCACCTGAAGCACAGCCGCATGAATGGTAACCTAATGGACAGCCACCATTGAAGCCACCGAAACCATGGCCTTGGAACATTGGACAGCCACCATGATAGTTACTTGGACCAGAACGATTTCCTTGGAACATTGGACACCCTCCATGGTAGGAACCATGATGATAACCACCATAGTTGTGACCATAACCTTGCAAGACAGGACAACCACTGTGACCAGAGTAGCCATGACCTTGTTGATACTGTGCCAAGTAAGGACAACCACAAGCAGCTGAAGCACCAGAACCACCAGCACAACGATTCAAATAAGGGCAACCTTGACTGGAGCAACAGTCAGCATAATAATTCAAAACAGGGCATCTGTGATTATTGCCATTGGATGATGAGCACTGACAAGCTGAACCACAACCACAACCACTAGAGCGCATCACTAATAGAAAAATTGTTTAGAACAACTGGAACAACTTCCAAAGGACTTACCTGGGCATCTACATGATGAAGATTTCTTAACTGGACACTTTGGGTGCATTTTTACTAATTATTAGAATATTATTCTTGGAAAATCACTCAACAAGGCGAAACTTGGCCGCTTTGAGCGATTTTCTGACCAATCGGATAAAGCGCGCAGTCGAACTCTAACGAGCGCAAAGTTCCAGCCGTCCCAAACAACGCAGGGCAATTCAAGGAAGTTTCCCACGATACTAAAAGCTCAAAATTCTTATATGTGTCCGTTTGGCCTAATTTCCGTGCCATTGATTTTAGAAAACGTGTCAATGGTCACCTGTACCAGAGGATTTGGCGATTGCACTCGTTCATCGCCCGAAAGCCACAGGAATTTATCGATTTCTGAAGTTAATGTTGAATAAAATATGCTCCACGAAAATCGTTGTCTCAACTACTGATTTTTGAATTTTATTGAGCCCTCATTAAAAACCCAGTGGGAAAAGAGTGGCTAGACAATTTATAACGCAGCCCTCTGTTGGGAAGGAGGAACTGCCACACGCGGAGGGTTGATACGAATCATGTCCACCATCGTTGAATAGTGGGCCATGATAGTGATCTTGTAACCTGCATTATCAGCAATACGTTGCAAATCACGCATTATATCAAGTCTGTGACTTGGCCAGTCCAAAGAACTATGACCGATCCAGCTTGTTCCTGAATTTGCGGCCGTCATAGAAATGTAACCAGCACCCTGCAAAACGCGACCGATTGCAAGGTTTGGAGCGCCAGTGTTCGATTGAGACTCGGCATCAGCCTTAGAAGTTCTTAACTCAATAACATAAAACTTTGTATTTCTCATACCAGCGTCAGTGGTCCAGCAATATCTCACATACTCTTTAACCCTATCGATAGGGTCCAATGCGGCGTTTTCATTCAATCTTGCAGCTTGAGCCTCGTAGTCAGGGGAAATGAGTAGATTTTCGAAACCTAGGGTGTCTGTCATTAGTAAAATAGATCAAGGGATGACGCCCTTGAAACACGTCTAAAAATATCGCCGCATCATTCGAGCGCAATGGTGTGACCTGCTTGAAGGCAAGATAAATTTGGCCGTACTAGAAGAATAGGTACGTTCGAGTGCTCAAGAGCTTTCGTTTCGAACCAAATTATGCACTGAGTTTTAATCATGACTTGTAAAATCTTCATCCTTGTTTAAAATCGACAACAAAGGTTCTAATACTGGTTTAAGATTGGAATGATCTATAATCGCGTTCGTTTCTTTGCACACATATTGTACCGGTGCAGCTACATGTGATTTCCAAATATCTGGCTCTAGGGGCTGTGAAACCCGGCTTTATTGACGTATCGTGCTAACTTCAGTTTACAACCCCTTTCTATCAAATCTCTTAGTTCTACCATCTACTTGGAGCCAACATGTTCCCCTTTTTGTGATTACGTGACTCTGAAACAAGGTCATATGGACTGGTGACACCAAGCTTGGCTTGTGCATATATGGTTGATTGGGATTGGAGGCCCTTTGGAGTACAAGGTGTTAGGCCATTGAAAATTCCATTTGCCAAGCTATAATATTCAAACAATGTTCATTAGAAGCTGGATAAGCGTATCTTTAATTGCTCTGTTTGCTTCAAAGAGTTTTGCTCAACTTCCAAACTGTGGTGGAAGGATCAGAATCAGATATGAATGGAGTGATTTACCTCGTGCTGAACAAGTCAAATATTTAGACGCCGTATCGAAACTTCACAGAGAACGAAGAGGATTTGAGCATTTCGCGCAGAAACACGTTGAGCATTTTAACGCATGGCACAAACAACCAGTGTTCTTGCCAGCTCACAGAGCTATGCTCAGCGAGTTTGAAGAAGCACTGCGTAGGATAGAACCAGACGTGGTGTTGCCGTATTGGGACCAGTCCAAAGATTATCAAAACCCTTTGAGAGCTTCAATTTGGAGAGATTTTGGTACTGTGACAACAGGTTCATGTGTTACTGACGGATATTTTGCAAACTGGGCTCTTACTTATCCTGGTAATCACTGTTTAACAAGAAATTCAACAGGAAACGACTGGCCATTGGATTCTCCACAAGAAATCAGGAGTATCATTACCGGTTCAGGAAGTTTTGAAAGATTCTTCAGAACATTAGAAGATTTTACACATATGCGTTTGCATGTTCTAGTCGGCGGTGCTTCTGGAAGTGGTGACATGGTTTTTGCGTTCTCTCCTAATGATCCTATTTTCATGATACATCATGCATACATGGACAAGCTTTGGAATAACTTTCAATTGTTGGATCGCAGATTCTTTGATGATTATGTTGGTAATGCAAATCAAGCCATTGCAGGCTACAGTATAAGAGTCAGAGATGTGTTTGAAACAAGAAATTTATGCTTTGTTTACGCCGAACCAGGAACGCAATACATGGGCAACTACGTCTCTAATCCATCAAGTAGTGCAAGACCTACTTCAACAAGACAAAGTACAAGAGTCTCAACATCAACACGTGCCGCAGTAACTTCTAGAGTTTCATCATCTAGACCCGGATCGTCGTCAGCAACTCGTTCTGCAACTGGAACAGCAACAACCACTCAAACTATATCAAACTCAAGGACTTCTGCTCCTGCATCAACCGGTGTCCCATCTTCAAGTACTGCAGCCTCTCCTTCATCATCAAACCCATCTTCCGGATCTGCTGCAGCTACGACAACAACACAAGCTCCAATATCTGAACCAACACGTCTTCCATTTCAGTTTCAGCCACCAAAGAATCTTACATGGGGCAACTTTTCGAAAGTCGAGATTCCATCTCTCAGGCCTGTTCCAAAACCTATAGTTAATGCTACCGAAACCAATTTCGCCTTTGATGGTTCAGACAAGCCTCTTACGGGTGGAGGAAGTTATTCCGATGCTGGGCATAAAATCTCTGCGTTGGTATCAGCATTCTCGCTGATTCCAGCGTTGATCATAGCCATTATCTAGCTTTAAATAAAACCTTGTAATTAAATTCTTTATTTAGTATCATCACTGAATACTAAAGACATCCAAACAATGATTTTCTTATCTTCGTTAGACACTTGAACTTTGAATGGAATGAGATCGAGATTGCCTGTAACTGAAAAAACAACTGAAAGTTCTTCTCCCTGGTCACCTTCTGCATTCTCAAACTTCCGATTTTCTTTCTTTAGTATATTTAACGAAAGATCTTTGCAGTAATCTCTGACCATTTCACTTATAGAATCATTTTCTTCGCAAGCTTCTGTAGCTAAAAGAACACTCTCAATTTTATCCTTAATATCATTCCGTGACGGTCTTACAACCATTGACAGTATAGTTCTACTGTCTTCTTTCACAGTTCCAACTTGAACTTGAGGCAGATAAAGATATCCAAACAATGCCAATCTCGGAGTAATAATATTGGGCTTAGACTCAGGCTTGTAAACCAAATGATCACATTGATTACATCTCAATGAAAATTTGCATTTGAGAGGAGTTCTTTCTGGTATCTTAATGCTAAAGAGCTTGTTATTCTCATTCGCCTTTCCACAGAATATTGTTGGAACATAATTCTTTGTTCTAAACCCTTTTAGTTCAACTTCATCTGAGTGGACTATGTTTTCTTCGATACTCAAATTAGCGAGTGCTTCTGAAACCGAATACTCAGGTGCAGTTTCTGTTTGCGATTCAGCTTTCTCGCCTGTTTCACTTAATAAATGCTGCGTGAACTTGAATTTTGAATTGAGCCTTTGTCTCCAAGTAGAAACTAGAGAACTTGAGCCAACGACACTGGAAAAACGATCCTGTTGCGCAAAGAAATGCCCTCGCTGTTCCCAATGTTGAATCACTTTGCGAACTTCCTGTTCCCTCACATTCTCTTTTTCTAAAAACTTGCTCAGTTGACCTAAAGACAAGCGATATTAGCAAAATCTTTAGAAGGAAATCTCACTTGCTATTCCGGCAGCCTTGGGAAATGCCCAGCCAAACTCTGATTTACTGTCCCATCTGCAGCATGGACAAGAAAGGACAAACGATTTACTTGCACCTTCTGCAGTGCCACCGTCACCTGCAGCATCATTCGATTCCGTCAGTATCAGACTTGTTTCGCATTCTGGGCACATAAAACAACCTCGAACACACTTTCCCTGATCAGATTCAACAGCCGTGGATGAAGGAGCCTCAAATAGACACGAAGGGCAGAAGTATGACACGATTTCTTCTTTGCAACATCTTCTGCATTTAACCGTATCGCAATAGGAACAGTAGAACAAATTACTCAGTGGCATTACATTTAAAGGATAAATTAAATTCTCGTTAAAGTTGTAATATTGTAAACTGCGCTTCCGTTCATTCCATTCATCCTTTGTCAAGCATCCCTCTTCGTCAGGCTCTGGAGCTTCGTAAAATCCCAAATCGCACGGACAAATGCCTGTGACTTCGATCGGCATGACTTCCAAGAATCACAGTGGGAAACTCGAGAACAGACTTATAGCCTTTAATCATCGTCTCGGAATACTTCTGCTTATAAAACATCGCCCAATATCTTTCTTGATCAACTCGTCTGTTTCAGAAGTTACCGAAAGCCGGCGTGATTTTCAGTTGTGACGAAACGTCTTTCAGCGCGACATAAATCTTATGAGTTCATTTGGAACAGTTTTCAGAGTTACCACGTTCGGAGAATCGCATTGTAAAGGCGTTGGGTGTATTGTAGATGGTATACCGCCTGGCCTTGAACTGAGCGAAGAGGATATTCAACCACAGCTGACTAGAAGAAGACCTGGACAATCACAGTTTAGTACACCGGTATATCGTGTTGCTTCTGCATTAATTAAATTTAAAGAGGGACGAAAAGGATAAAGTCCAAATTTTAAGTGGCACTGAATTTGGTGTGACGCTTGGTACTCCTGTTGGGCTCCTGGTGCTGAATGAGGATCAGGTTTGCTCTGTTTGAGATTACGCTTATATGATGATAGAGACCAAGAGATTATAAATCTATGGATGATATGCCCAGACCATCGCATGCAGATTACACTTATGTTCAAAAGTATGGCTTGAAAGCGAGCAGTGGTGGAGGAAGATCATCAGCGCGCGAGACAATTGGTAATTACGACATTTTCGGCTATAAAAATGCTAAATTTATAGGTCGAGTTGCAGCAGCAGGAATTGCAGAGAAGTATTTGAAAGTCGCTTTTGGTGTAGAAATTGTTGCCTTTGTTAGTTCGGTTGGCCCAGTGGAGATATCAAAACAGAAACTTCATGAAATCCTGCCTACTGTTTCAAGGCAAATAGTTGACCAGGATGCTATTCGCTGCCCAGATACTGAAACTTCTTCAAAAATGCAACATCTGATATTGGATGCTAAGAACAACATGGACTCAATCGGCGGGACTGTTTCGTGTGTAATTAGAAACGTACCTACTGGTCTAGGTGAACCAGTATTCGATAAATTGGAGGCAAAGCTTGCTCATGCAATGTTGTCTATACCTGCTACTAAAGGCTTTGAAATTGGTAGCGGTTTTGAAGGAACTAAATGTCATGGTTCGGAGCATAATGACGCATTTGTTTTAAAGACCGATGCAAAAGGTCAGAAGCGTCTAGGAACAAAAACTAATAACTCTGGTGGTGTTCAAGTAGGTTTTATTCTCGTCCAAACTTAATTTCCTAGGGTGGAATCTCAAATGGTGAAAACATTTACTTCAGAGTTGCATTCAAACCTCCTGCGACAATATCTCAGGCCCAGAACTCTACTACTTATGAAGGTCAAGATGGTATACTAGAAGCAAAAGGAAGACATGATCCTTGTGTTGTGAATCGCGCAGTATCAATTGTTGAAGCAATGGCGGCTCTTGTTTTGATGGACGCTGTTTGCATTCAAATGTCTCGTGGTGGAGTAGCATCTTTGTTGCCACACATATCTCAGCTTACAGCAACAGAAGATAATATCGCAGAAGGCAGAAAGCGTCTCGCAGTTAATTCCTCAGGAAAGCCTGCACATCCATGGACAAGATAAAATTAAAGTCTATTCAGATTATTCAGAAGGAAGTATTCCATTTTTCTCCAATACTTTCATACATTCATTCTTACACGTGATTTTGATAAGGAATTGTGTCGACATTGGGATGGTTTTCGTGTAAACTCCATTCCATTCTTGAGCCAAAAAAGGTTCTAGCCATTCAGCTAGTGGAAGATCAGGCTTCTTTGTGTAAACTGTTAACAAGATCGCGTTATCATCGAAATCCTCAAATTCAAATGATTCCGCTTGCCTCATCGAATCAAGTGAAAGAGTGAATCGAGTCATTTCAGCTTCACCTGATCTTCCCTTTTCCTCACTTAGAAATGATGAAACAACACAGTTTGGACGTTATGATGCCTTCAGGAATGACTAATGATGTTTTTGCTTGTGTGACACCTAAGACTATGGCTCAGGATGATCTAGCTCTCAACTTCTACAAGAAATATCCCTCACAAGCATCGCTAGACAGCGTGTGCAGCGAGAAGTCATTTGGAAGTG
This sequence comes from Amoeboaphelidium occidentale, assembly GCA_023515795.1. Lineage (NCBI taxonomy): Eukaryota > Fungi > Aphelidiomycota > Aphelidea > Amoeboaphelidium > Amoeboaphelidium occidentale. The sequence goes on along the minus strand of JALGPX010000084.1, from coordinate 12,216 downwards.
TTGACCAATGCTTCCGCAACCGTATGAATGGTCGTTATAGAAGATGCTCCACCTCCGGAAGGCTGCGAAGTGTCTTGTTTGGAGTCCGCGGCGTTAGTTCGTCTCAGGCTCCCAAACAAGAGCAAAACCTCTTGCGAAGAGTAATCAAAACAAAAGGATTTAAGATATCCAGAAGACTGAACACTGTCACTAATCTTGCTAATAAGATGAACAGGGATGAAATGGGTTTAATGGTTGCAATGCAAAGTCTTTCTATTGAAAGAAAGTCTCGATCCCATGCTCAACCTCTGATGTAAGTAAATATATTTTTGCACTAAATGGTCAAGATATCAGTGTCTGACTGCATGAATTTCTGCAATCTTTCATGCAAACCTGCCTCTGGAGTTGTAGCAGAGACTGAAACTGTTTCAGTGCCATCAAGGTATAAATTGGTCCAGAAAGAGAAGTCGCTCAAAGGTATAACATGAGGTCCTGAAGGTGTTGAAGACTGTTGGTTTCTCAAAGACGGCCAGTTCAGGAATTCGGTTCCTGTGAATCGTTCAAATGCTTCACCAAACGCCTGATCAAATATGCGCCTTGTGGTGTTAACATCATAAGTCGCTTCAATAGACTTCAGCTGAGATAAAAAGTATTCTTTTGGATTTTCAGAACGTAGTCGCTTCAGTTCACTATTCGCTTTGATGTTGTTCTGGGTTGGCTGTTGTGTTTGTTGTCGTGGAAGAGACGATGAACTGACAACAGGTTTCGGAACAGGAGGCGGAGCAGTAGAATTAAATGGTTTTTGAGGAATCTCATGGCCACTTTGTCCACCTTTCGATACATCGATCGCTTCTCTCTTTTGGAATTGTTGAACTTGAGCGCCGTTTACTTGTCGAACCTCTGCAGTAGATTGTTGAGTAGAGTTAGATGGGAACTTCTGAAAAGCAGAAGTAGGAGCATTATCAACCGCCATTTGATTGTTAGGCTGCTGCTGTTGTTGTGCCTTTTGCAATCTTAATTGTCCAACATTAACAGACTTTTGATTTTGATCCAAAAACGTGTTGACTTCTCTGAACAAATGGAAGAACTGCGGTTCCAGTTTACTCAGCCCATGTGCATCTAAAAAGAAAATGTTGGACAAATGAAGTTCCATCTGAACTTTCAAAACCATGCAACACAATTTCAATTTGTCCAAAGTTGTTTGAATTGTTGAGACGTTTGCCATTGCTTGAGCAGACTGGATCGTAATTTTAGCCTTTTGTAAAGCAGGTTCCAATAATGTCAACTGAAACGTAAAATTCCCTGAATAAGTTCAAAATGTACCTTCTGTAACAAGTTCAATTTCTCGACATCATTTAACTCCTTCACAGGAAATGAATGGTTCCCAGAGGGCAATTTAATGAAACGCTTGCCATCCTTCAACTCTATCGTAATTGTACCAGAGGGCACAGTAAGTTGCGACGTAACTGCTGGTCGTGGTTGTGCAGCAGGCATTGCAGTAACACCAGTCCTTTGACCCGTACCAACATACGCGTGCTGTGCACCACCTTGAGGCCCGTAGCCTGCTCCATTCATCGTATTAAACCCCTGCGCTGAAGCACCAAAGTTGTTTAAATTCTGATTCAATTGTGCTGATACGCTTGGAGCCTGAGCTGTTGCCTTCTGTTGAATTTGGGTCATTATGAACTGCACTTTGCTGGATATCGTCTCCAAGTACTGGGATCTCGAGTTTGACAGAGTGTATGCTTCATGCTCAATCTTGCGCGCAACTTGAGTGATCTTGTCAGCTGGCTGGCTTGCAATCTCTGGTCTTTGCTTTAAGTGTTCAGTACTTAAAATAAGGCCCAATAAAATCATGCGATAACTCACATAATATTCACGCAATTAAGTCTTTCGTTTGGTGGAAGTTCATCGCGCCACTTTGAAGACATTTTCAATTGAAAAATCCATGAACCTCTTCATGCTGATTTATTTTTCTCTGTATTTACTCACTCTTCCTTCACCATCTTTGCACCATCGACCTCCTTCGGCTTGACAGGGACAGCGGATGGCTTCTTATAGTTTTTAACGTAGAAGTGACCGAATAGTCCCAGCATGGTCCACATGTACACCCACAACATCAAAACCAAGCTAACTGGTGTCTTGGTGTGTCTTTCACTTGGAGGCAGACTAAACAGCGTTAATTAAAACAAACGCGATTAAGAAAACTTACGAATATGTCTTGTACAAGTCATAAGTTGCCTGAAACATGTTCAAAGTGAACTGGATCATCTGCGCTTGGGTGATGTAAGGCTTAACAAGTCTTGTCAATGACTTTGCAACTCCCAAAGATGAGAACAAGTAGTAAGAATACATGATCACATGAATAAAACTGTTCAATGTAGCAGAGAAGTAAGCTAAATCGTGTCAAAAGGTCAGAATAAATCCGCGAGACGGCTATCCAACTTACATTCAGTATGAGGACAAACATATATTGTCAACCACCAAACAGCCAAGATACTGGAGTGATGATAAACGTGCAAAAAGGAAACCTGCCTGAAATTCATCTTACCAACCATAATACAAGTATCGACAAATTCAAAAATCTTGGAAAAGTAAAACAACCAGAGGTGCTTGGCCAAAGGAAACGATTCCGGAACATCGTCAAAATCATTATTGAACACGGAATAGCCACGAACCACCAACGCCTGATAAGCGATATTAAGACACATGTAACCACTCAACCAGACCAGGAACGCATTGTGAATATTTGAGAAGGTCTTCAACTGGAACTTCTGCTTGACAATATTCTTCATGACCCACATGCCAGAAGAAATAACTGCGTAGTACGCCAAAATCAAAACCACGGCGTGGAAAGGGTTCATAAGTGGCAAATTTGCAGCATGGATCGAAGGCGATGAAGCCAAAAGGTTTGCACCGTAATTGTAGACAGAAGGCATGTTTTCCTTCAACAACGACAAAAGCATCGTCTCTGTTGGCTTGGTGTATCTGTCCAGGGCATGCTCAAGGCTGAAGCCCATGTCAATGAAGTAATCGACTGCTGCACGCATTTCAAAGGGTTCCGGAAGAAGATGGGAAAGTTGCACGATGATCGATGCGATTTGCGGCGCAGCATGGAAACCTGTTTGGGCCGGAGAAACCGTTATAACTTTAAATAGAGCATTTTCACAGAGTTGCCCCCACAAACAAGAATCGTAATTCTCCGGGCAGAGGGCACACAAACGCACGCGGAAATTTTGCAATTCAACAGCGTTTGTTTGGCATCAACACAAATTCTTCTTGTTTTTGCATTGTCAAATGGCTGTAGAAACTCCATCTTCAGGAACAGTGCCACAAACACAACAGCATCACATGCCAACCCCTCAGCAGATAAAAGCACAGTTGGCATCCGTTCTACCGGAAGCGTACTTTGCGTATCTCGACAAACTGACAATCGCTTTGAAAGAACAATCTGCCTCAACCGATAAGACATTGAAGAACTGGTCAGCGAATACCTCCAACACGTTGTCTGAAATCTTTGCAAGAATTAAAGAACAGTTGCCGGTTTTGTGGTCGCAAGTTTACGCAAAGTCGATTGAATATCCTCCGCTGGGTGCTTTCTTGGCTTTGGCTGCTCTTCTGTCTGCTTTCCCTGTTTTGATTTATGCTTTATTTTCTTTGGTCACTGTGTTCTCAGCAGCGCTTGTTACTTCGATTGTGTCAGGAACGGTCATGGGCAGTGGCCTGGTTGCGCTTGCTTTCGTTGTTATGGGAAATGCTTTTGTGGCAGCTAATTTGGTTACTTTTGGGTTTGGGATCTTTTATGCTTATCAATTTGGCTACAACACCCTTGTTTCAGTCCAGAAGAACTCAAGAGGCTATTTGAGCAAAAGAGCACAGGACTCTAAAGCTGAATAATAAATTTTATGTTAATTTTATCACGCATGCTGCTGAAGTATTCTTTATCAGAAGGTTGCATTGCGAGATATAAATAGTTGAGTTTCACAGTCGAAACAATCTCCTTGGTGATACGCATGTCTGGAAACCCTTTATCGCCAAAGCCAAAGAAATTGCAGCGTCAGAGTGCTGGAAGGACTGGAAGTTCATCATCTCTATCTTCCTTAAATGAACAATCTTCAGTTGCGACACCTAAAGGACAATCAAAGTTCTCAGTTCTTGATGTGTTCCGTAATCCGCTACAATCAGTTGGGACAGGAACGAATAGATCTAAACGATTACAGCAGATTATGGAAATAAGATCGCAAGATGTTCCGTATCTTAATGGTAAGCATTGACCAGTGGATATACTTAATTCTAAAGGCCAATATTTCGAGAAACGAAAGGTTATCACGATCAAGACTTTGCTTAAAAGTATAGGACATTGAGGACAATTTAGAAAGTGCGGAAGAAGTGCCATCTGGAAAGACGTAAGATATCTGCTTGTAAGATCTCTGAAACGAAATGGTGTAGAGTCATCATGACCATCAAGATCATCTTGCGTGAGACACGATCTGACAAGAGGCGAGAGTTCCCTATTAGAAGTTTAGAGTTCGATGCTGAACGAACGGTTGAGAGTGTTCTTTATGAGGTAGATACTACTCGAAACGCGTTTATGTCTAGATGTCATCATACCCTGAAGTAGCACCATGCAAGCCCTTGTTCATAAAGAACGTAGATACAGACAAGATTCTGAGCGAAGAAGCTGGCCTCTTCTCTTGTGATATCAATGCTAAAGTAATTATTTGCAACATGCGTCTAATTTTGAAGCATTTATTCGAAATGCATCTGGAGAAGCTGGACGCAGAACCAGAACAAGATAATTTGGATTTATCTACGAAATTCAAGAAAGATTCTATTTATTTAGTCATGCTGATATTTAATTCCAAGCTTCAGGTAGCAACTCTCAGTAATGGAGTTTTACCAATGATCCCAATAATCACAAATTATAAGGAATTAAGCGATAATGCATTTGCTTCTGATCATCCAGACTTTTTATGGGCCAGAACTCAGGCGTTAGAATGGGAAAAGAGTGTTACGAAAGATCAAACAAGCAACTACGGAGTTTCATTCAAGTCTGAAGATTTACAGAAAGCTGCAAGTGAGCTGGAAAAATACATCAACCACGACAATGCAAAGAAGCTAGAACAGACCCTCCATGACGCAAGTATTGAATTCAAAGTGAATTTCCTTAATGCTGCTGCGAAACTGCAAACATCATTGAGCTTATCAAGATTTGGTGTCTTGTACAATTCCCCTATTTCCAGCTCCAAAGAGAGAAATCTTCACTTCATTCTTTCAGTTCAACACGCCTCCTCTTCATGGGATTTATCGGCAATATCGGCAAATCAGGGTTTGATCTGGAGGAGTGCTGAAAGACTTCATCCAAATATACATCCATTGGTAATTTACAAAATAATGATGCTAATCTTTATTAGTTTGACGCTGATGTATACGCTACATTTTCTGATTACTACAAGAGGTCGACATTGAAGCTAACCCCTGGTGTTTACGTTGGGCTTTTCCACATAAAGCACAAGAACATGAATTTAGAGATACTTGTACCAAAACATTTCATGAACATTATCCCAGTTGCACCTCTACGTAACAGTGATGGCAGTCACACAACCAATATTTCTGAAAGCCAGTGGAGAGAGTTAGCAGCTTACTTTGAAGGCGGTTCTAAAACCAATTTGGCGCTTAGCGTTGAAGATACCTTTGAAAAGCTGCGAATGAAAGTAGGCATGAGAGACATTGAATTTAAGGATATGATAAATTATAAGATTGTCGAATTCAGCAAAGATATCAAAGTAATTCTGTTTGGAAAGAACGTGAATATTCATGGAAAGCAGGATGAAGAGCTGGTTCCGGATACAAAAAATCCAAAGTGGTTAGGAAAACTGAATTTCAGCAATCCCTTTAACTCTGGTAAATCTACTTCTTCAGAATCTGTATTCGAAGCAGACAATTTCAAGTTTCATCAGCAGTTTGATTATATTCCTCTATCATTGTTTGAGAGGCTGCATCATCATGTTTACAACTACGACGCGCACACGAAATTCATGAACCAAATCAACCGCTTGCAGTTAAAACTCCTGGAAGCCTCGTCTTCTGAAGAGTCTGAAGAGCAATCACCAGACGAAGAGGTCTCCTTTGCTGATATGTTAACCGCACAAGAAGAAATACCAAAGTCCGAACTTATTGTGCAGGAGATCAGGCAAGTAAAATCAGTATGGAACGAACAACATAGTTGGGTAATAAGCGTCTTTAACTACCTGCGTAAAAAATCACTGAAGATGTGAGACAAAGACATGATTAAATAGAATCCTCAATTACAATTCTTATGTTAATCTCCAGCTTTATTTAAGATCTTGGTTTTTCCTTCTTTTCCTTCCACAAGGCCAACAAGGACACACCAGAAACTTTGACAACCTTGAAACGAACACCAGGCTTGTCACCAGTCTAAAGAATTAGTCCAACATCCACAAAATTAAAGTAACTTACAGCGCGACCCTTTCTACCCAAACCAGCGATCAATACTTCGTCGTTTTCCTCAATAAAGTTTAGACAACCGTCGTTAGGCACGAATGAAGTGACTCTCTTTCCGTTCTTAATCAATTGAACACGCACACATTTACGAATAGCAGAGTTAGGCTGCTTAGCTTCGACACCGACTTTGTCGACTACGATACCCTTTGCGTGTGAGGATCCACCAAATGGAGATGATTTGAATGCGGTTCCGAGAGCGCTCTTCTTGTAAGCCTTGTCAGCCCATCTTTGATCACGACGGTGAGTGCGCAATTTACGTGCTGCCTGTAATCCTCTTGGCTTATTCTTTCCTACATATCATTAATGCGATCTCGACGCTCCAATTTACCCATTTTCCGTTGTAAACTTAAAGAAAAATTTTTGCCATTGAACCGAAGAGCGCGTCGATCAAAGCGAGATTGTTTTGTTCTGTTTCAGCTTTTTTTCGGATTATAGAAAACGCGTTTATTTCTTGCCGTTCTTACCATCAGGCTTCTTCTTATCGGAATCTTTCTTCTGCATCTCTTTGAAGCGTGGATCATTAGGGTCAACACCAGGCAAAGTTCCAAGTACGGAGTTAATCAGATCTGAATTAGCTCCACTTCCACCTTCCATAGACATTTGAATAGCTCTTTGTAATTCTTCATCCTCATTCGCGTCTTTCATTTGTACATCAGTTGAACCAGGAGCTTGTCCCATAGACATTGCTATTGCTTCTGCCAACATTGCGTCTTCATCATTTCCAGCAGCTGGTGCTTGAGCATATGGTGGTGCAGCACTTGAAGAAGCAGCTGCAGCTCCACTTTCCTTACTAGAACTTCCACCTTGTGTAGCTTCTTGGCGGGCCTTCTCTTCTTCCATGGATATGCGCAAAGCAAGTGCCAACTCAGGATCTAAAGAAGGATCAACACCAAACTCAAAGCCAGCTGATCCACCGGCATGGAATCCAGCACCTGCACCATCTTCTCCCTGGATAATTGGCGATGAGATCAAAAGATCACTCAGAATATGCGGACCAGGAGGAACATTCAACAAATGACTGTTATCCTGTGAATTAATTGCTTCAATGAATGCTTCCAACTTTGAAGTATTTAAAGACTCTTCACCAAAGTTAACAATATCGACAGCGACGTTATTCTTCTTTAGCTTCTTTGCCAACTTAACAAGTGACTTTTCATCTTCCTCCAGCGGACTTCCCACAAAGGCGACGATTCTCTGCTTTTGGTTCTTATTCTGTCGATGTTTCAAAACCAACTGAGCAACTTGAAGACCATTCGCAAGTGAAACGGAGCCAGACAATTTGATCTCATGAACAGCAGCCAAAACCTTTCCAACGTTATTCGTTAGAGACACCAACACATTTGCGCTACACTTTGAAAGAACAGGAGAACTTATCAGAATTGCCATAAAGAAGCGGATTACCTCTTCCCACCCATCGAAATGAGGCCTACCATGTTCTCTGGGTTTGACTGTGTCTTTGCGGAGAATAGCAGATTAACAGCGTCACTTTGTGCTTCAAATCTTGATGGCGCATAGTCTCCGTTCCTCATCCACTCTGAATTATCGATTCTATTGAACACAATTAAGCTACTGAACAGTTTTAATAAGTTACACAATGACTGTAGCTTCCAATACCATTTTGAAGTTTCAGCGCAAGTTGTTGTTGATTGCGAAGCAGAAAAGCTTGAGATGAACGAGCTGCTGGGGATCCTCTGCCATCGCGTTACTTCAGTGATAAACGCTTGTCTTAATGGAAAGTTTAAGGGATATAAGCTGCTCACACCAAGTTCACTCAGGGCTATGAAGGCATGATCAACTTTTGTTCAGATCCTTTAGCGTTACGACGTTGAGACCATGCTCATAAACACACTTGAAGCTAATCATGTTCTCAGGTCTCAAAGAATCTCATTGAACTCGATCGTAGAACCTTGTTATCACAAACTCCTGTTATTTACCGACGATGAACCTGCAAAACATGGACAAAACTGTGAACAAAGTGTTCACATACATTATGGGGTCACCTATTACAAGAGATTATGACATGAAACAAGTTGTCTCATATGCTGGTCCAGGTACAGTTCGAATCATTAATCATCTCCTTGTTTAACCTCTATTAGGCAACACATGGAAGATTCATGATGCTGATAGTAAAAAAATTCAAGGCAGACAAGCATCAGTATTTGTATTCGATAAAAAGTTCTTTGACGGAAGGAATTGGGTAAAGAAGGATCAGGAACGTTTGATTGAATTACTGAGGAAGGAGGCAGAAAAGCTTGCCAAGTTCAGGCATCCTTCCTTTCTGGAAATTATTGAGCCGATAGATGAAAGCAGATTGCATTTAACTTTTGTCACAGAGTCATTGTCGTATCCCCTGTCGGACTTGTTACAGCGTGTCTTGAGCCAAAACCAAGCGAATAGGAGAATGCCTCTTGACTATCAAAACCAGGACGAGAATTCACTGTTGGACGAGTTGGAGATTCAGAAAGGATTGCAACAGATCGCTAAGGCTTTGGTGTTCTGTCATCAGGAAGCTGGGATCATACATGCGCAATTGACACCTCAAGCTGTATTTATAAATTCCAAGGGTGACTGGAAATTGGGTGGTTTAGCGTGGAGTATTCATTCATCCGAGAAATCACTACCGCTTAGCACAAATCAGAGCACTTTGGTTAATTTTGCGGCATCAGACGAGCTTTATCGTCCTAATGGTATTCTGCGACCAAGTTTGGACTACATGGCTCCAGAATGCGTACTTGATAGACAAATAGGCACAAAGAGTGACATGTTCTCTTTTGCTTGTCTGATATATGATATCTTCTCATATTCTGCTTCATCCATGTTGAATACTGGTGGTTCAATCGACGCATACAAGCGAACTATTGATCGACTCGGTTTCGTTAGTATCGATGCAATCCCTTTAGAATTAAGAGAGACAGTTAGACAGATGCTCAATAGGTTTCATGATGCCAGACCAGCTGCTAGTGATTTCTTACGGTCAAAGTATTTTGATAATACTCTCATGTCTACCATGGTGTTTCTGGACAGCATATATGAAAAGTCACAGGTAAAAGCAACACTTTTTATCCATTTACTCTTTAGGATGATAAAATACAATTCTTTAAAGGCTTAAAATCGGTTCTGGTTCAGTTTCCTCGAAGAGTGTTAATATGGAAAATACTCCCAGCGTTGATCGAAGGCATGAAGGACACAACTATGAGAGTTCACATTTTACCAAGCGTTTTTGTCATACAGGATAAACTCTCTGAAAGAGATTTTGTGGAAACGTTATGGCCGCTATTCAGAGATATCCTGCATCACACAGAATCGCATGATACTTTAATACTATTGCTTGACAATATGTCACTGATATTGACGAAGCTGTCTAAAAATGAGATTCAACAGGAGCTTGCACCATCTGTCATGTCCCTGCTAGACTCAACCCACCCTTACATACTTCAACGATCATTGAAAACTATTTATGGCTTGATGACTCAAATGGATTACTCTACCATCAAAAGTAGGCTCTTTCCTAAACTACAAGCTGTTTATCATGCATCGAATAACATAGCTGTCAGAGTACATGTTTTGACTTGCATAAGAGGAACTTTACCTCATTTGGATCAATACACAATCTCAGGAAAAGTGTTACCAATGCTCAAAGAAAATCGACCAAATAATCCTCTGATATATCTCGCATGTTTTACTGTTTATGAGGATCTTTCATTGAATTATCTGACTAAGGAGACGATTGCCAACGAGATTCTGCCAGAATTATGGAAAATGGCTCTGAGTTCTGCTTTTACAGTTAATCAATTCAACCAGGCTATGGAGGTCATCAAGAAACTATCCAAGAAACTGGAAGAAGACCAGCGGCAGTATCTAATGGAAATCTCAAAAAGTGATAGCTCGAAATCGGCTTCATCACAGCCATCTGACTTGAGATCTCACAATGCTGCTCAGATAGAATTTGAGGCTCTCGTCAGATCCCCCAGTGATATTGGGCGTAAAAGTATCGACATGTCACAAAATTCAACAATTCCACCGCAACTGCCTCCAAGAAGAATATCTACACCAAACGCAGTAATCAAACAGATTGATGCATTGGCCCAGAAATCGCTTGATCTCAATTTGAACAATACATTGAAGCCCAAGAGTCAAGAGCCTGTTCCTTCGTGGTCTCAAAACAATTCCATGCGACGAGATGGATCGAATGCAAGCTTGAATGAGTTTGATCCCATGTTTAAGTAACGACACTTTGTAAAATGCATTTAATTAAACCTAAATATCATTCTTATCTTGTTCTTGAATCCTATTCACCGTGGGCCCAATATCATCGGAAGAATCTGTATCAGAATCGCGTTCTCGCTTCTTGGACCTAAGGATGGACGAGGCTAGACCTTCTCTACTAACATAAGATGGCATGATATAGACCAAACCTTTCCGGAAGCTTGGCTTCTACATGTTTAACATCATTTGGCCTTTCTTCTTCCTCTGCAGCTGCAGGCTTCTTCAATAGCTTGGTTCTTGACGGTCGTGCTTTGTACCTAAGCTGTCATGATATTTCCTATGTTACAACATACACTTGCTCCCCTTTGCACTGGTATGTCCAATGCTCTACAGAAAGACACCGTTGACACTTCATTTGCTGTGCGCCACTACCATTTCGCCCGCCTGCAGGCTTTTTTAGGTATTTGTAGCTAAGGCACAGTTAAGCAATGCATAATCATTTAAAGCATACTTGTACGCAAAAGAACTGTCAGAAGACTTCTTGTTAGCCTTTGAAGAAAGCGTTGAAGGTTTAAAAGACATGTAAAGGCAACCTCTTTTATTGAGTTACAAGAATCTTTCGATGATATGTTCGATTCAAGACTTAACCCTACAGATGAAAGCAAATGAGTACCACTCAAGATAAAACTTACTTGCTTAGCGACCTTCTCCAAGACGGTATCATAAGCGATTTCGCTCAAATCAGTGCACTGGATTTCTGAAGCAACACCAACCAACTTCTTACGCAAAGCATCCTTGCTGGAAGCGTACAACATCTTAGGCTTGATCTTGGCACTATCTGGAGACCTAAACATAAGACTACTTTGTAAAGAGAATAAGCTGACCATGCGAAGAAGCAAATCTTGTGTCTCAAACCTTCCCCAGGCTTTTCGAACTCAAAGTCGAAGATGGCATAGCGACATTCACCCTTTGGCATGGCCTTAATAAAGTCATCATAGTTTCCTTCTTCAGCCAACTTCTCGACAACGATTTGGGAGTTGTCATCGTTCAGTTTGTAGACGATGTATTTGTACTTCTTTTTAAGCTTCAAGTCTGAGAAGACTTCCAAGCACTTATCATCAACAGAAACTCCAGAAGACTGAAGAGTTAGTTGGAAGGCTTAAAGGCTAAAAGTTACCATTTTTTGTTAATTGGTTTATTTCAAGATGAAATTGAGAAAACGGGCTGAGCAGAAAAGCTGTTTCAAATCAGCAACCGAGCGAACAAGCGGTCGCAAACAACTCAGCCAGCTCAGCGAGAGATCTCGAGGGGATGCTTGCTAATCGATACAATGTCAATTGGATATAGGCTGATTACTTAGCGTTCCATTCGATCATAAACTGAGAATACCCTTCAGATCTAAGTTGAAACAGATATTGAAAGGCTTTAATCCCTCGATTGCCAAGCGGCCAAATTTGGCTGATCGGCTGAAAAGTAAATTACAATATCACCGCTCTTTGTTAACAG